>OZ038502.1:32764915-33047415 GCA_964036315.1 Acanthosepion esculentum
GAGCTTTTGAATATATATATATATATATATATATATATATATATATATATATATATATATATAATCTTTGCTTTATTATAACTAAATGCTTCAGACAAAAATATGTAAATATGTGTGACATATTACATAGATATTAAAGGTGAGAATAATTCTAAAAGAACATCTTGTTTAGTCAGCAAGAAAAGTTTGTGAGAATATTATGATGTTTTCTGGTAGAAGAGAATTGCATTGGAAAGGCTGAGAGGAAGAGAGCCAACATATGTTGAGCTTGTGGAAGAATGCCAGTACAATCAATAGTGAGCAAGGTAAGAGCTCACTGACATGTGATGCAGGGGTTTTGCAGGCCAATCCTTCTGCAGGCCCTACAATATGCTGTCCATCACAAGAGTCAGTAGGTGAAAGGCCATCAAGTTGTCTCAGAGTGACAGTGGATGAGAAGAGGAAAGTCATGAGTGAGGAAGTCCTACCTGGACACCTGCCATGACTTTATGAATCTTGAGACACCTGGGTGAAGGTATTGGATTACTGAAAGACTCATTCACCCCATGAAACATCACTGATGATGACTGAATGACTCATTGATTTGTTTTTAATGGCCTATTAACTTCTTGCAGGTTATTTAAAGCCAGAAAATATTTTTAAATTGAAAGAATTTTGGAAGGATAATAATGATTTACTGACACAAGTCCTACTGTTTAACCCATAGCTGGAGCAGAGAGATGGATCCATATCTTTCCCAAGGTTATTTACATGTGGGTGAATATAACCAACCCAACTAGAATTGGAACTTGGATCTCCATTTCTACACTGACAGCACCTGGCAAGCAGCCACCCATCTATGTACTGATCAGGCTTGACATTGCTTAACTTCAGTGATTGGATGAGAACTGGCATTTCAACATAATATATAATGTAACCCAATGATAAGTTGCATCATGAGTGATATATGTAAGAAATAAGTGATATATGGACCTCACTGTAAGCTGCATTATTTTTTGATTTTTTTTTTTTTTTTTTTTTTTTTTGTGGGGTGGGTTGCATTTTTATATTCTAAGCATACTTGTCAGAATCACCTTTTTCCTTTTTTTTTCTTTTTTTAAATGAATGTCCCTTCAAACATACAGGATCCTGGCTCGCTACAGATCCTGTTTCTTTATCTATGAATTGCAATTATTTCTTGGAAAGTGGTTTCTCATTGCCTTCTCCATGGTTTTGAATTCATAGTTGTCCTTCTAGGCTGACTGCCATCCAAGGCTAAAGCATCTAGTCTACCCTGCTACTTTTGTTCACTTTCTTTATAAACCATCTTAGTCATGATTTTACACATTCACAAGCATAGACATAATTTTCCTGAAATTCCCTTTATGCAGGCTTATTTTTATTTTGGCTTTCTAATTGCAAACCAAAAGTTGCCATGGTCATTTTATTCTGTTCTTACTGCAAAATTCAAAAGACTCTTTATCCTTTTTTTTTTTTTTTTTTTCACTTCAGTCATGTTCTGTTTTCATTCATTGTCCATCTACCCTGCTAGAACACCTACATACATTCTACTCCTTAAATCAATATAAACCCCAGATATTGCATCTCCTACTCCTGTATAATGCTTATCAAACAAGTGCTATATTTGTGATATCTCTTTTTTACTTTTTCTTTTTTTTTGGTTTATTTATTTTAGGAAAAGGTGAAGCATTTTTTTATCTTATTTTTCCTAATGCTTAGCATGAATGAATAAAAAACAATGTTACAGAAAAAAAAAGAAGTGTACACATTTAGTTTGGTATATTGAAAAAGCTTTTTACATCATTCTCTCATTATCATCAGATTATTTGATATTTTTTGATTTGTCTCTTCATTTCCAGACATTTTAACTACATTTTTGTAATAGCTGTTTGTCTCTCCTTAAATAAAACTTTACACTTGTTAGTTTTAATAGTATTTTCAGAAGTCAGATGAGATATTTACTATAACAGTCTGCCACAGAGAATACTTAGAAGCAAAATGTTAGTAACTACTGCAGACATCAGGAAATGCCCTGATTCTTCTTTATTTGTAGAATAATAAGGGAAAAGGACTTGAAGAATTTGGCAGTCATAGGACAAGAGACAATAAAGCATCAAATAACCTAGTTAGCAAGCTCGTGTTTGCAGAACATGAATTATGAGAGATAGCAAAAAAATAAATCTCACGAAGGCCTACAAAAAACAGGAAATTGTGGGGGACCATAATCACATATGTTCTGTAGTGACACAGCACATAGAAGGATAATGATCCTGTGTAAATGATTAGCAGGACAGGGATCAAGAAAGATAGCAAAAAGACTTACTACGAACTACAAAGGACAGGAAATTTTAGAGCCATGATCATCCACGTCCTGAAGAGATATGGTACATAGAAGAACAAGAACAACAATCTTGTGTAAATGGTTGTCAGAGCAAGGTTTAGGAGAGTTATCAAAGAGATAAACCTTACTAAGAGCTACAAAAGATAGGAAATTGTGGAGAGCCATAATTGCCTAGGTCCTGTTGGGACATGGCACATAGAAGATGAAAAACGATCATGTTTCAAAAACAATTGGCAGAACAGGCGAGATAGCAAAAAGATAAACCTTACTATGAGATATAAGACAGGAAGTTGTGAAGAGTCATGACCCCTTTATTCCTGAAGTAACAGAGCACATAGAAGAAGTAAAATATCGGAAATAAAATACTTAATGTTTAGTCTATTATTCATATTTGTGATGTTCTTGGCTGACAAAAGAGTTTGGTAAAATTTTAATACAGTATGACTTCTACTGAAATATTAATATCATTGTTAAAACTAAAAACCAAGAAATGAAAAAAAAATTTTATGAAATTTAATATTTTCAGGCAGATAGATGTACAATTTTTGAGGCCTCACATGAACTCAAACTATACAATTCACAATGAAAAACAACTGCATTAAACTTTTTTTTTTTTTCTGTTTTTTACATGACCTAGTTACTCACACTGAGGATGTTTTTAGCACTTGTATGCATAGAAAACTAATATAAAGGAGATTATATTTGAATTCTAATTCAAACCATTCCTTCTGTATGAACAAAAGTATTGTTCATGGAGTTCAAAATCATGCAGAAATTAATCTGGAAATCTAAAGAAAGAATTAAAGCTTATAAGTGATAACTACTATTTGTCTGATATAATTTATAAGTTTAATTTATGTCCTATGTACACCATGCATGCATGCATGCACGCACACAGGCAGGCACTGGCACATACCTGCATGCGCACATAATGAAGGATGATGAAAAAAATCAACCTTGTGCCAATGAAGGCACGACGGAGTAATGGATAGCGGCTCCGATTGAGGAATCAGAGAGCCGAGTTTGAATTCCATTTGAATCCATTACATTCACTTAGGTGCTAATATCCTTGGAAAAGGCATGAATCCTCTTCTTTTCCCGCCAGCTATGGGTAAATAGCAGATCGGGTTCTATAGCCGTGGATTACAACTGGTCTACCACAGAAAGAAATGGCAACCTACTGCGGGAAAAAATCTGCCTCGTCAATCATGTATTGAAAGATACATGATCGCCTAAGCGTTTATGTAGAGGGTTACTGTGTGTTGTGTGAGTGTAAGAGAATGCAAGTGCAGTTCATGTGGTTATATAGGAATGATAACAGTTAAAGAAAAAAAAAATCGTAGTGATATCTAAAACTTTCAACTTGGCAGCATACATATGTGAAGAAATTCTTACTTTATTAAATTCTTAAAATATTTGTCTCCTTCCTACCCCTTAAAAATATTTTGGTGTTTTATATTTTCTCAGTTAGTGCCAACATGATTTTATACATCCATTACAATCCTTTTACTTACTCCTAAACATTAAATTTAAGCAACATTGGAAAGCTATATCCAGTTATGAAGTAGAAAGTTTTGGTATATTAGATCATATCTGGAAGGTAAAAAACATTCACATTAGTCTTTCCAAATAATAAATAGGGACATCACTGAAAGGTGAGAAAATTAAAGAAAGTTGCATATATTGGCATCACAGACAAAAGTATAAATCAGTACAGAGTGGATCTCAACACAGTGAGGATTTCTTCATATCTCTGCAGATAAAAATTAACATGAGCTAAAAATAAATCACCTTTATTACATCTGTTTGTGAGAATAGTATCTCCTGTATTGCAAACATTGTTTAAAATGAGCTGAGCTAATCATTATACTTGGCATCATTTTTTTTTCTGAATTTTCTGGAATAATATCCCTCAGATCAGACTGTCTTTACCCAGCTTTTTGGTTGGAATCAAAGTATAGTATCTGCCTTTGGGCAGACAAACAACATTTTATCTCTCCATTGTGTTTCTGTCTTTGAACAGAACACAACAAATAAATGAGGGATGCCTGATCCTAGGGATTCCAACCCTGCAGCAGCACCTTCATCATTGTAACAAAGGTGGGGGTGGGGATCAGTGTAATATTGATGCCAGCGCAACATTGGTTGCTGGGATTGTATAAGAGTAAAGCCTAACATAGGGGGGAATATAACCAAGAATTGCATGTACTCAATTCCTTGCAGTTGTGACAGAAAATATAAAGTTGAAACAAGCTGCCTCCTAAAAGTAAAGCTGGGGGAACATCAAAAAGTCATGGTGAGACTGAGCATGGCTGATCATGTATAGAGGAAAAGGGGTGGTCATCAGCCCCTGTGTAATGAAGTGAAAATACTAGATGGGGAAGAACACTGGAGTTAGACATCTGAAAGAATCAGCACATGTGTTAGGCTATGGGGACCTCCTTAGTAGGCCTAGCATAGAAATAAATATGATATGGGAGCCGCTAATAAAGAAAGACAAATGACAGACAGCAGCAACAATAGCATCAACAATTTAATCAGCAGTGAAAGTTAGGTTTAAAGCTCTAAGCAATGGTTTAGTGGGTAAAAGCATTGGTTTGTGAATTTAGTGATACGGTGAGTTCAATCCCTGGGTTGGGCAGTGAGTTCTTGCACTCAGTTGAAATGGGCGAGTAATAACTGAACAGTGGTAAATAAAATAAGAACTAGACACTATCCCTAGATATGAGCAGTGGAATAAGAACAGTCTACCCTTGTAGATTTAATAAAGGGTTCAGTTCGGAATTCCCTGTAGGTTACCCAGATTGATAAACACCTGAGGAAGGCTGGTGGGCACAATGCCCAAAACTTTATGATAAAAACAACAAAAAATAAGGACAACAGTCCAAATATAAATACAGGAATCCTTCGATTAGTGCAGCTAATTTGTAAATCAGTAACTATTAAAAAAATCAATTTTCAATTACTATCATTAAACTGAAGAATGTTTTACTGCACTAATTGAATATCATGCATGCACTAATCAAATTTTGGTATATCAAAATTTTAGCCAACTAATCGAAAACACATTAATCGAATCCGCATTAATTGAGGGATACCTTTAATTCAAATAATAGTCGTATATTAATCAATGTAGCAATTCCCTCAATAATACTGTAAATTTACAGGCTATAAAGATAGAATATACTCAACATTTTTTTTTCATATCTTTAATTTGGTAACTCCATTGTGATATTTTGAACTGAAGTAGTTTCCTGTTTAGGATTGGGTTTCCATTTCTTTCTAAAGTCTACTTCCACTCTATACCTCTGACATCTCAGTCTAAACTCTGAAACTTTATTTACTATTTATTTTTTATTTATTTATTTTTTCTTCAATAGGAATCTATAGGTTTGCCTATCATCTGGTTCACACTCCTCCTTGGGCTTTTAAACAGGTGTAGAGTTTTATTCCTTGTTTCCTGTTTAGGATTTGATTTCCAGTTCCTTCTAAGTCTTATCATTCTCTTTCACTTTTAGTAGCTCCATGTGTCTTAGTGGCATTATTGCCTTGTTTGGGATGAATTGATTAAAGAAAAAAAAATGAAATTGTCATTATTTGTTTTTAACTTAGTTATAGAACATGAGACCACAATTTTTTTTTCTTTTTTACATTATTTACACATGGACTATTGCCTCCCATCATTGTTGCTATCACAACATTTTGGCTATTGTGCCCTCTGACCTTCATCATCAGGTGATTGTTGATCCAGGTAACACGGAATTTCAAATTGAACACTCTATTTAATCTCATTTTTATTTTAATTTAATTTATTTAATCTGATTTGCTTAAATAATAAATAATGAAAAATCCTCATCCCCAAAATTCAGAAAGAAAATAGGAGCACAAGTTTACTTTTTATTTCATAAAAAGTCACTCATTTATAGAAAATTATATAATTTACCTTATTCTTATTGTTGTTAGTGTTGCTCACTCAAGAAAAACAAGGGATTGGCTCTTTCAATACAACTATCTATAAATCTGTATCAGGCATGAGCAGCCTTTTACGAGCAGTGAGATGCATGAGATATAGTCCATCATAAGTAAGGTTACACTACTAAAAGAATTCTAGGTAATTTTTTGTTGATGATACAGCAGCCATTTTCACTACAGAAGATCATACATGTAAGCATCTGCCTTAGAAATGGGGGGAAATTCTTTACTTTTTTTTTTCTTTTTTTTTTTAAAACTGAAGTCTGGATGGCCGTGTGATTAACACATGCTGTTGCATGTGATTTATTTCTAATTTATTCATTTTAAAATTAAAATAATAATTTTTTAAATAAAAATGTTTCTTCTGAGGAAAAACAAAATTATGAACACTTCTTGTTTCTGAATCAAAAGATGTTTACACACATGATCTTTCTTAGTGAAAATCACCAATGGTTTAAAATGCTGAAAACGTTACTTTCAATGAATTTAAGGAAACCATGAACTTAATCATTGTTTTTGAATATGGTCATTTATGAAATGGTGTGAGGGAACAAGTGAGAACAAAAAACAATACACAGTTTTAATAAACATTATTTTCCTCATGAAATTAGGTATGCCATTCAGAAAGCCAGTCAGGCTGCATGTGGCTTTCAGGCTGCAGTTTACCCATGTCTAATCTGTATAATGCTAAAAGTCTGATTTTGTATGTCTCTGTGTAAATGCTAAATAGCTGAAATTGGGTATTATAATCAGAGGTATTAGATTAAAGTATCCCTAAAATATGCTAACTTAGAGTATGCAAAAAAAAAAAAAAAATCTGGGTGATTGATAACTGAATGTTAATATTTTGGGGTCTGCATTCATGCTATTCTAGGTGAAAAAAAAGAAATCAAAATATTATTTTAAGAGATTATTATTAAGTGCTAATTATAAAGTACTATCTTTTATTTATTTATTTGCATATGTAGAAAATCTAAACAGTTCTAACTTCATGTCTAAGATCTGCCATGCCACACACATTATAATGAACCACCCTCATTCCCTTCATTTTTCATTGGTGAGAACAAAGTTCCACTTGAGCAGCAGCTTCCTGTGAACCACTGTTCTGTGGAACCAGCTCCCAAGAGGATATTTTCTCAATCATTACAATCTTAATCGGTTCACATCTAGGGTTAACCTTTATCTTCACCACATATCTGCATAAACTGTGCCTTTTATTCTGTAACACTCTACCTCAAGTGGCTAACAGGCCTTGCACAGGATGAACATCACTGTAAAAAAAATTTATTTAATTGTAAAAGAAAAGTATTTGATTCTTTTGATATTAATTTGAGAAAAAAGGCATTAAAAACATTACATATAAATTTAATAGGAATTTTAATCAGAAAACTGTGTGCAAAAAAAAAACATAGAATATTTCAATAAAAATGATTTAATTTGTATCTGAAATGAGCCCAAAATGCAAATTACAAATTAGAGATACCAAAATCAAGCAAGTACAAAAATTGAAATATCTGGGAAATGTTCCAACAGAGGACAGAAAGTGCAACACTAAAGGTGTTTTACAAAAGCTAAGCAGTGTATTAAGAGACAAGAAAAGTTTGTTAGAAACAAAGAAAAGAATACTGAACTGTTACATGATATCTCTCCCCCTATATGGCAGCCAACCAAGGCTGAAGAGCCCAACAATCAAATACTGCAAATAAATGTGTGTTGGTCACAAAAGTACATGGAAGCTGCTTTCTCAACAGTAATTTTTAATGATGAATGTAGAGCTACATTGGATGAATCTGATGGTTGAACTAGAGATTTATCCCTTCATTGAAATGGTCAACTAACATGACTTAGGAGATGATAGGGAGCAGGTGGAGTAATGCTTTGGGCTAGAATTGTAAGCAGTGAAATTATTGGTTCCTTCAAAGTTGATGATGGTATCTAGATAAATGCATAGAATTATTCTAAGTTCTTGCATCATAAGATACTTTTTGAGTGGTACCCATCAAAATCAAGAAGATCTAAGCTAAAGCGTTTATTCAAACAAGACAATGTGACTTTGTATCCTCAAAACTATTTCCCACTTTATTTCTTTATTTTCATTAAGGATAGGCATGATAAACTAAAGCTCAAATGACCCATTACACATAAAAACATATACCAAAAATTTTACCAATATTAAAACCAATTTTATTTTAAAAACTATTGACTTGCAAATAAAATTTCACATAGTGTGTTTGTAAAACTTTTGTAACCTTCCCAATTTTGTAAGATGTAAACTGGTGACAAAATGAAGCCAATAAAGTACTGTGTTTCGTATCTTATTTCAGTAAAATGCATCCTTTATTGTCTGAAGATAGAAAGTGCTTTAACGGAAAAATTTCCTATTGAAAATCAATTGATTAAATGTCATTACATGCAATTTCAGATGTTTGCATTGATTTATTGGAAAATGTAGAGGCCTCTATTAAGTGTATAGAAAACGTTCTTTATTTACCGAATTTACACTATTCGGACTATTGTCCTCATCTTTGTTGCCATATTTATGATGTTTCGGTTGTTGTATGCTCTGACCATCTTCAGATGATTGGAATTTCGAACTGAACCTTTTATTTTGTCCATGAGGGTAGATTATTCTAGTTCCACGTGTCATACTTCTTCCAGATGTCTCAGTTATCTCCCTTTAACTCAACTCTCCACATTTTTATTCACCACTGCAGTAGCCAGGTATTGAATTCACAACTCTTTGGGTCCAGTCACTGGATCCAGTCAATGCTTTTATTCTCATGGACACATGGCCTATTGGATAAAGGTGTTGGTTGTAATGCCTACTAATTTATTATGTTAGCTTATGATATTAGAGCAGGTACCTCCATGAGATCGCTAAAAAAGAGCATAACATGATGAAAAAGATGACAAACTTGACAAAAACAAAATTTTATCGTTTAAATGTTTGTTATTATTAAGATCAAAGTATTTTGGGGGGTATTTTTTTACATTTTTTAATCGTTCTTAGCATATCCGAAATTTTCGTTAAAAATCTTGTTTGTTTTTTTTGAGTCAGCAAAATTGACAGATAATCAATCATGGCAGTCATTTTTTTTTCATTTTATAAAAAAAAAATGAAAATCTCAGTTTGAAATTCTTTTAAAAATCAATTATCATTTTTTCAAAACTTATTTTAAGAAAATCAGAAATTATATTATTTTAAAATATTTTGAACCAAGCTTAACTTAGCTTCTGTGCCGAAAAGATGTAGTTTGAAAATGAATCAAAGCCGGTCATAACCTTTCGCATCACTTGACAGGTGATGAATGACATATTGACGGATTACATGAGGATAATTTGTTCTACGGAAGGAGAAAAGTGAAAGTATTTAGATTTAAGTGAACAAATTATTTACCTCGTAATTTATAAGGAAAACTTTCAGTGCTCTAATTATTTTTTTGTACTTAGCTTTCACCTTTGTTTACGATGCTTTATGGAAAATATGTTATAAAGAAATTAAAATAAGACTGTTAAGAGTGAATAAATTTCATAAGGTATCTAATTAATTTATAGGTACCTTTTTTATGGAATTTTATCAGAAGTGTACATAAAATACTATAATTTTATGTACATTTATTACATTTTACTGTGTTATTTGTATTTCTATTCATTTTATTATTAATTTTGATATTTCATTTCTGGAAAAATGTCATAACTGAGATTAATATAAAAATATGATCATATAATTTTCATAAGATGATACTGATACTTGTAGGTACCCTTCTCAGTTGAAATTGAAAAATCAAATTAACTTCTCTACATGTGTTTTGCAAAAGTAAAGGCCTTAACAGCGGAGAACAATGCTTAACACAAATAACGCAACTTAATTGTATTCTGGTTGGTCTTCCATACTTTATAATTACAGTTCGATTATAAACACAAAATTACATTTCTTAATTACTGTGGGTCTTCTGATTAGTCAAAACAATACAATTTACAACGCGCTAAAATAGATCTATCTCATAAGGACACTTACAAAAGTGGATGCAGCTTTTAACTAAATTTATAATATTTTAACAACTTAAATTTAAAAATCTATTATAGTTAGAGAAATAAAAAATAATTGTATTAAAAATTCATTTTTCATCAAAAAAAATTTTTGATTTCAGAAAATATTTTCCATATTCATAAAAACAACTAAAAGCAAATAAAAGCATTTGAAATTAAATAATATCTGTTTTATTGTTTTGTATTTTACAATTCAGAGCTGATTTTCAGGGGGTGGGGTCCAATTAAAAAAAAAAAACATGATTTGCATTCCTCAAAGCCTTGTGCTTTTATCTATTGTAATTACTAAACTGGATGCGATCAAATTTCTAAAGTTTTCATAAAATTAGTTATAAGGGGGGTAATAAATATAAAAAAAATATTTCTGCTATGAAAAAAAAACATATTTATAATAATTTCGATCATCTGTGAATAATTTCTGAAAGTTTCATTAACATCCAACAATTATTTTTATTTTTGCAAGATTTTCCAAATTAATGTGTGTCATACAAAAAAAAAACCGTGCTAAAAATATTTTACTAGTTCCGGTGATACAAAGAGAAACAAGGATTTTTAAATCAAAATTCGGAATGTTCTAAAAAGAAGGAAAAATTTTAAAATATAATTAAAATAAGCTTTGATCTTTCCTCTTAATAATAACATAGACATTTAGACGATAAAATTTTGTTTTCATCAAGTTTGGCATCTTTTTCATCATGCTATGCTCTTTTTAGCGATCTCATGGAGGTACCTATATTAGAGGCAGGTGTTGATGGTAGGACAATAGCAATTAAACCATCAATAACTCATAATTTTGGGGCCTTGTGACATGAAAGTGCTTACAAAGCACTGATGCAACATTTGAATTCCTACATAGAAAATAAGTTGCATCTGTTAACATTCACTGACACTTGACATAACATTTATGGAAACTAACCAGTGTATGTGAGCACAGTAATGCAGTGGGGGGGAATATGTTTCAGCAGTGGTAACAGTAATGTATATGACAAGCCACATTCTGGATGGACCTGAATGGCTGTCAATCTATTAAATGAAGAGTTTTTGTTCAATACTAGTGACAGTCATCACCAGTGGCTATGCATTATGTGGAAAAATAGTGTTTTGTAACTAAAAACTTGCTCTATCTAACAAAGCTAGATAGAGCATTTTTTTTTTTTTTTTCATGTTGTGGCTTCTGTGAAAATAAATAGGATGTATTATTTTCAGAGCACTTATATATATTCTCATACATTTTACTAGTAACTGTTTATATAATGCATACACATGACCAGGACATCCTACACATATGTACACGCACACGTAAACATGTGCAGATACACACACATGCACGCAAAGAAGCAAAATCAACCTAACTTCAATAAAAAACGCATATTTTTTTTTTAACTTAATATAAAAATAATGAAAACGAAAAAATTGACTGATATTTGCTGATACCTCCTGATGTGTGAATAATTACACAAAGATTTATCTATGAAACTCTGAATATAACATCAATCAGCTAAGTGACAAGTTTTATATTCATATTAATCATAAATATATAAAATTTCTCTCTCCATATATATAGTTGTGAGCAGAAGAAATGAGCCACCTAGCCAAAAAATTAATTCACTTATTTTTTACTAAGTATATTCAGCAATGTACTCATCTGTGGTGATTCATGACTGTGATGCAAATTGTTACAATCACAGTGCACCAGTGTGTGGAGTGAAACTAACCTGAACACATTGTGATACTGAAAATAAGGCATACAAAAATGGGCCCTGAGAAGAAATGTAGAATTAACTGCTTTTATTGGTGGAAGGAAAACTAAAATTGCACAAAGTCTATTTATATATTTAGGGACATACAAGAAAGAAAAAGTTGAAATTTCTAGGGCACATAATGGAGAGGGCAAGAGGGACAGAGGAAAGCAGCAAATAGCCTCCATAATAAGTTTGTATACATGGCTGTTAGAACAGGGTTTAGGAGATATGGCAAAAAGGCAAATTTACTAAGGTCTACAAAGAAGAGCAAAGTGTGGGGAGCATGATTTTCCATGTCCTGAAGGGGCACAACATGAAGAAAAGTTTAAATCAGTATTTAATATGGCTTCAATTGGCACATACTATAACTGCAACTTTATGTTGAATGAAGGAATACAATTTTTTAAAAAATTGTTTTCATCAGTAATGTTTGTCTTGACTACTGTCAAGTTAAATGGAGTGGAATCAACCCAAAACTCTTGCAAATTCTTTAGCTCTTTGCTATAGACCCAAGTTTTCAACTCTCTCCACATTTGATTGTTAAGATACAGGCTTTGGGCAGGCCAATCTTGTGACACTGGAATGTTTTTCTCAGTTTATTTAAGATTGAGGTAACCACTTCTAGCTGAAATCAAATGATGTTAACACTACAAAAAAGATTATAAAAATCTATTTTTACTTGTCTCATCACTAACCTTCTTAAGGTGACTTGTTCAGATTCTAATTACTGGTCTTCAACATCAGATCTAAAGAAAGATATTTTTGTTTTCAAGATATTTTTGACTAACTTATTCAATTCCATCAAATAGTCTTTAACATTATATATTATGGCCATTAATTCCTTCTTGTGTGTGTGTGTTGGACAAGATTGAAAATACTATTGGGTTGTTATCAATAAAGATATAGAAAGCTTTTAATAAATTCATATGCAAAATGTCTATATGCTTTTGAATAGCAAGAGTTCTTGGGTGGTCAACTTTATATGAGGGAACTGAAAAGTTCTTCTTCACCAAATCAGTATTTCAGCTATTAAATAGCATTTTTTTAAGGGTTAAAGAAACTTCAGAAATAATGTGCTACATGTGATGAACTTGGAGTTAATATATGAATTGTGGAATAACATGTACACTTCATTGCTTTCAGTTATTCTTCTGCATCAGTTCAAGAACTTTTCAGTGCTCGTCATAATTTTTTTTTTTAATAAAATGAACAGATGTCATATGTTTTTGTTGGCTTGTTAGTTATATATTAATATCTGTTTCACCTACTAAGTAATTGTTTAGCAAACACCTGTTGATACAAGACCTTTCTCTTTGTAAGTCTATTGATTTGATGTGGAGAATAAGCATATAATGAACAAAATATATCTGTAAAGATTTCAATAATCAAATATGAAAATTACAGCCAATAGAAATGCAGAAATTCTGTTTATTTTATATAATTAACACAAGTGATGGTGATTGGTTATCCTGAACCAACATTTAATCAACGTTGATAGACATGTGTCATTCAAAAATCTGTGTTCAACCTACAGGATATTTGCCAAAAACCTGACAAAACATTTTGTGTGTCTTGCTATCAGATTTGCTGAACTTCAAACAAAATTTGACGCAGGAATGTTGCTTGAATTTGTCGATTATTCTATATATCCCAGAATCATTCCAACACATTACAAAATCTTGCATAATAATTGAACATGAGTAAATAGCATGAATTTGACTGGTAGACTGACTCGGTAACCTGGATTCTAATGGGTGAGTGTTTGTTGTGCATACATTTCAGTTAAATGGTACAAGTTCAGCAAGCATAAAAATATGGCATTTAGATATATTAAAAAAACAATATGTCTGACTATATACTGCAAATATTCAGAAGGGAAAATCATAGGAAAAATTTGCATAATGCCTAGAATATTAAAAATTAAATTTTCTACATCGGAAAGAATGATACTTTTTCTTGCATTAAAAACGCAATTATATGCAATTGTAAGCAATAAAAATAATTACCCAATAAAAATAATTACCAATGTTTTGATTTGAAAATTATAAGTTTTCCTTAACTTTTTTTTTCTTTAATTTTGGTTTGACTGGAAAAACTACATGGTTATGTTTTAGGAACTCGAAATGGAGAAAAAGTTTTTCAATTGTGCTTAGAAGTGAGAGAAAAAAACATTCATTACTTTTATTAAAGCAGAAAAAGGAACTAAAACAAAAAGCCAATGAGAAAAAATACATTTTTGAACATTGTAATTAGTTTACTTATAGTTTTTTTGATCGGAGAAGGTCTTGCTAGATAAAAAAGAAAAATGTGTAGGCATTTGGCAAATCTCAATTATAAGACTTTATACTTTGTTAAAATTATTATTTTAGTGATTTGGGGGCTTTTTTAAAACCTGGGTGAAAGGTACTGATAAGAAGTAAATGACAAGAAAAATGAGTAACAACTTTGAAAGAACTGAACAGTGCCCCTTCTCATTGCTTGTCTGAAGTTTCCTTAACAACCACGTGATTAAAGTTTTTCTTCTATGCACCATATCCCTTCAGGACAGAGATGATCATGGTTCTTCACAACTTTCTCTCTTGTATAGCTCTTAGCAGTTTTTTTCCCCCTTTGCTAAGGCTCTTAGCAACCCATTCTGCCATCTATTTACACAAGTCATCAGGTCAGTGAATTTCTACCTTTCCATATCTCTCTTGCCCTCAATATGCTCTGTGCAATTAAGTTTTCCAAGCCTTCCTTCCTCATTCTGTGCCCAAAGAATTTCAGCGGAATTTCCTGATTCTAAGTGTTTTTTGTGTTGTCATTTTTTTAAGACTTCCTTGTTGCTTATTCACTCCATCCATGGAATTTTCAGTATCCTTCTGTAGAACCACATTTTTGCTGCCTCTAGTTTTCTCTATGGGGAGATTGTCCAGCATCCACTGCTATATAAGAGGTTGGATAATACATCGCAATCCAGCATTCTTTTTGCTTTGTCTTTTATGTTCATTAGTTTATGTACAGTTGGTACATGTCAATACTAAATCACTAACCATTGAGCTGCCTGTAAACTCATTGCTGGGTATATTATGGCCATAAGGATTATTTTAAAAATAAGTCATTAATTTTTAAGGTGATGACTAAGTAATAATAATATTCAAATTATTTATCTCTCATGATTCTTATTTGATAATTATTCTGTTTGTGTCAAATATGTTTTTAAAGACTGAAGACCTATGCTTAATTTTTTAAAAAATAGTCATGTTTTTCAAAGACTGATTTATTCAAGTAGAAAAAAATTCAAATAAAGTTTAAGAATGGGGAACAAGTAGAATTCTAATAATTTTTTACAACTCAAAATTCTGAAAATGATCCTGCTTATATTTTGAGATTCTTTTCATTAGCTGTTGATTCCGGGGCTTTTGGTACAGCCAACTGAAATCTCTTTTCCAGATAAGCCACGACAAGAGGCTACTTGGAATGTAAATTAATGTTTAGTGCTGACTAAAAATAATTCTCTACTCCTACACACAACCTTCTATTCCTGTTTGAATCTTTTACATTAAGGAAATTTGAGCCGTTTCCCAAATAAAATTCAAAGAGGCTGTTATCTTTAGTATTTTGACATTTTTATCTTTAGCCTGCCTTTTTTTCTTTTGCTTTATAATTATGAATACTACATAGCCATCTTTTTTTTTTGTTGTTCTTTTCTGAAAGTATGTTGGTATATGTGAAATGCTTTTGTAAAGATAGGAAAGGCAATAAAATGCCGCCCTCTGCACTAGATGTCCCCTCCACTTACACTTGCTCAGTGTATCACACCTGCTAATGATTTACAGCACTGATTCATAAATCCTAAAGCATTGGCCTTAGAAAATTCTTTAAAATGCTTTTACTATATTGCATTCTGCTGTTGAAATAGTTATTCAAGGAAGCTCTGAATTTGCTGTTATGCCTCTTACTTGACAAAAGTGTGGTGAAAACTTCAAGAAGCATTTATTTAAGATGAACATTCAGATCTCTGAGTCAGTCATCTTCTACTCTGTTGCATAATATTTTGCTTATAAGAAAACGATTGAAGGGCAGCTGAGATCTTGCAGTGAATATTATTTATTGTGTATATGCAGAGAAACTATTTCCATATGTCAGCCTGGTTTTATAATCTCTGTATATAGACATAAATCTGTCTTGCTTCCATCTTTCCTTTTGAATTAGTTTTTCTTACCTTCTCAATGGAATAAGGCTTAATCTCTGTGGCATCCATTTAGACTTTTCATGTGGAAACACAATCCAAAATGTGCACAAAACAGATATTTTTGTTTGCCTCTGTTAATTTTTACTTACCTTGTTATTCATTTTTGTTTTCATTGTTCCATCTCCTTGTCAATTGTTTCTTTATTCCTTCTTGTCATTTTCCTTTTTTCCTTTTCACTTTTCTTCCTTCTTTCTTTTTTGCATCTTTCTCCTTTTAGCATCTTTCAGGATGTTTCTACTGTATACCTAACTCCATTATTTTAAACTTTCATTTTTTACCTCCTCTCAACCTCTTTGCTCCTTTCTTATTCACCTTCTTTATCTACATCTTTAACAATCGACATTCCTTTATTTTTTCCTTCTCTCCCTTTCACCCTTCAACTGGCACAAAAAGATGTGGCACTTTGTCTTTAAACTTTCCATGGTCGATTTGTCCAAAATGATTTTCTTTGAACTGAAATTATTTTGGACAAATTTACACTGATTTATGTATACATTGATTGCAATCTTTTTAACATGATCATTTTCTTTTCAAAATGTTTCTATTTTAAAACTGATTCTCTTTAGATTATACAAAAAAATACAATATTTTAGGACATTGTTTACCTTTTTGTCTTTTATTTATTCTCTACTTTAATTCCTTTTTCTTTTTTCATTTTCAACTCTCTTTTTCTCTTTTTTCCCATTCCATTATATTTTGTCTTCTTTTCCCTACTTTGCCTCCAATTTCTATATTTTGGCTTTTCTCTATATTTTGGCTTTTCTCTATATTTTGGCTTTTCTCTATATTTTCCTCTCTCTTAATGCTTTTTCCTTTTTATTTTCTCTTCTTATTAAATATGTTGCAAAAGACAAATACGTTTGCCATTGGTTTTGTCTATTTCTTTCTTCTGACAGATGATTTCTGCTTTCACTCTTTTTCTTTATGGAGATAAAAATTATTATTTGAACAGAATTCTTTTCTTCATAGATACAACTAAACATGATTTCTAATATCAGGGCAAAAATATATAGAAATCATTGGACTATTCTAAATATATATAATAATCTAACTATATCATACTGTTTATCTATTTTCAATTAGTTAATTTCCTTTTATTTTAGTATACTTTTATCTGTAAATTTATTTATCTCTGTTTTCTTGCTATTTTTCTACTGTCTATATTCTATCTATATTTACTTATTATTTTTGTATTTACATCTGTCATATGGGAGATGGTGAAATATATAATTTTTTATATACCAGAACAATGTTAGGAAAATTAATAACAAAGTGGAAAATATTTTTGGTGTGATTTTCTTTGCACCTTTAGGACACCATCAAACTAAAGTAATGTTTTTATTGGTCTAACTACATTTGCACACAATAAGGAGGGGAAAATATAAAAATGCAAACATTGCTTATAATTATGCATAGATAGGAAACACTGAAAATGTTGAGACACTGAAATTTTAAATTAAATTTTTTTTTTTTTTTTTTTTTTTGTGTCCAGGTTTTTCCAACATTTCACCTTTCTTGGTAGATTTTCTATTATCACAATGTGGGATACTTGATAACAAAAGTGATAAACATAAACAAAAAGAAAGTAAATGAAATTAGCTAGACTATATACTCAGACACACCTATAAAAAAGAAAAAATTGATTTAAAAGTTTAAAATTTAAGCATCCCAGTGTTGGTCTGACTGACCGTGGCTGTCAGTTTCCTGTGCGCAATGCACCCATTCTTCAGGTGCTCAGCATTGGTCCTTTCAGTGATATTGGCATTTATACCCCCTTGGCTAGCCTGAGATGTTATAATGAAGGTAGCTGGTGAATACATGAAATATACTCACCAAGTAAATCAATACTGAAGAATGTACACACAGTAGACAAAAACTGACAGTCATTCATTAAAGACAACTGACAAGGTATTGTGATTTAAGCTTTTTATTCATTTTTTCTTCTGGTCCTAAAAGTAGTTTTTTTTTTGTTTTTTTGCTGAGCATAAAGTGCATAAAAACCATCTGAATGTTCTAAATATCTGACCGCTTTTGGCTGTTCTATTAACCATTATCGAGAATGTTTTATTATTTTTGACTGAATGTGTAGATTTTTATATCCATTCCTAGAGTGATGGGAATCCTTTTTATTTTCCAAACACGGTCAGCACATTGTGGCCATATTCATAGTCGATGTTATTGAGTGTTGGCTTCTTTTTTTTTATTATTAGTGCTTCCATTATTGTTAATTTTTCTTTTTTTTTTTAACAAGTGGATGAGGCTATTTTACTTGAATTTTCTACAAATATATTGCAGACGGAGTTTGGTAGATTTCAAAGGTATTTAAATGAGTCTTAATTGAACTATGGTCAGAGAGGTGTAACACAAGTCTTCTAGATAAATTCACATGTCCTTTAAGGAACTGTGTTCGTGATAAAAACAACATTTATAAATAAGTATTGGACATACCACTACATGCCTATCTAGAAGATTGATGTTACACCAGTATAAAAGAGGGATTGCTGCCCAAATACACAAATATAAATATATAGTGAATTCTTCTGTTGATCTTGATATATGAAGTCCTAACAGTTCAGCTTTTAAAACTGAACTGCCAGACTACCCGCACATGATTTGATTATAGTAGTGAAGGTTAGTTTTGAACAAGCCACACTTTTCAGAACAAGTAATAAGAGAAATGGTGCAGAGTGTTTGATCATTTGCTCCTAGCCTGGCTGCCAACCAAGGCTAGAAGCAAATGATCAAACTTTGTAAATCATGAGGAATAAAAACACTTTCACTTATCTAAACTACATCTTAATTCCATTTGTTTTCTCATTTTCACTTTTTTTCTTATTAATAGTAAGGCTACTATTACACTGTGTCATGCTAGTCAGTTTTTCTTGACAGAATCTATCATGCACATTTATAGGTCTACCATTCATCTGTGTATTGAATATTGCTGCTAAATCTGGTTTGGTACTTCTGTTATATAGCTAGAGATTTTTGGCAAAATCCAAAAAATCTGCAATGTTATTGGTCCTGATCTGGTGCCTTGGCTTTCTACCACTATAACATAACTTCTTTGTGTTTTTTTTTTACAAATATTTTCATGCTTTGCTCTTTGGTACCTTGACTACACAAATTTACAGTACTAGATTGGCAGTTAGGTTTCATCATTTTACCATTGAAATAGCTAGATGTAACATAATTTCTATTCTAATAGTTTCTTCTCTTGCATTTCTCATTTATGAAACCCTCTCCCATCATCTTACCTTGCTGCCAACTAAGATGTGGTGAAATGGATGATGGCTCAGAATGAGAAATTGGAGAGCAGAGTTTGAATTCTAGTTGGGTTTCTTAAATTCACTTACACACAAATAATCTTGGGAAAGGTATGAATCAATCTCCTCCTCTTAACTATGGGTTAATTTGTAGGAGTTGTATCTGGAAATTGTTATTCTCAAAAAATTGTTAATGCAATATTCATTCACAAAAAAAGAAATATCCTTACAAGCTAAAATATGTTTAAGATTTGAACAATCCACAAAGGATTGATAAGCTGTAAAAAATAAATCAAATCAACTACAATCTTCAAAAATTTAAATGCAATGTCAATCGTCATCTTCTGTCTTTTTGAACCCTGTTCTTCCATTGTCTTTTTTCTCAATGTTTTCTCAATTTCTTTCACTCTCAGTAATCCCTTGTGTCTTAGCAGCTTTATTGCCTTGCTTTGAGTTGAAATGTTTAAAAAAAATGTGTAGAGTGCTGGCAGAGAAGAGTGGCATGGTTTGTCACAATAGAAACATTCCTCTCAGTAAGAACCATGGCTCATTTCTAGTAAATCTGACATTGACAGCTTTTACATAATCGACCGATTGATTTCTTCTCCATGATGTCAATGTAAATAATTATTTCTTCTACTTGTCTACAGATTTCTCTATCTTTTTAATTTTCTCTTTGATTCTTTGTGTTTTCCTCTCTATTTCCTTCCTATAACACACTCTCTCCTTTTTTTAATCTGAATTATTTTTTA
The DNA here is from genome assembly GCA_964036315.1 of Acanthosepion esculentum. Classification (NCBI taxonomy): domain Eukaryota; kingdom Metazoa; phylum Mollusca; class Cephalopoda; order Sepiida; family Sepiidae; genus Acanthosepion; species Acanthosepion esculentum. The sequence goes on from OZ038502.1 coordinate 32,785,270, forward strand.
TGTCTCCTGTCTTGTTGTTCTATCTTTATGTAAATATCAATCCGCCACTTTTTCTCTTTACAAAAAATAAATCTTTTTTCATTAATTACAATTGTTGTTGCACTGGCATAAGTGTGTACATTGTATTTCATTATTTGAAATCGGGAGGCTTATAAGTACACAAGATCTCTTTTTATTAAAACAGTTTTAATGGCTTCCAATTGAAGTTTAAGTTTGATATTTTGTCTTAACTTTATTTATGATAATTTAAAAATGTTCTATTTAATTTGGTTGATGTGAATATTTGCAGAGGTGTGATTTTTCTTTTAGCCAAGACAATTCTTTTAAATCTTTACAGATTTAAATATACAGAAGACTTATTTTAATCATTTATTTCTATTGATTAAAAGAGATCTTTGACCAATACTTAGAAGTGGGGGGAGAAAGGGTTTTCATTGATAGAAATCTTTCTGTTTTGAACAACTGTTGAATAATTTGCCTGAATCATGCTAAACTCACTTAGGATTAAATCATCGTATAATGAGACTAGTAAGCAGGAAACAGGATGACACAGGATTAGTACAATGGTGCTCTCTGCTGCTATGATTCAAATGAAGTAATTTAAAAAGTTGTGTGTGTGTACTTAGATAGAATTTCTTCAAACATGTTTTATTAAATTTGATGTCAATGAGAAAAAAATCACAAAAAATTGAATAGCTAAATGTTGCCACTCAACTTTAATAAATAGGTTTCTTTTTTTGTAACATTTAACCTTTTCCTTAATGGCATGTAATATATTTTTTTACTTATAGGAATCTGAACCTGTATACATTTTATGGATATTAAATGACTCGTATCAATGATGATGCTATATCTGAAATACAGTGCCATTTTTTTAATATATATATATATATATATATATATTGTATTTACCCCAAGCAAGGCAGTAAAACCACAAAAATACATGGGGTTTCTGGGTATGAAAGAATTAAAAAAACAGAAGGAGCAAAAACAATAGAAGAGTAATCAGGAAGACAGTAGATAACAATTGACATTGCATTAAAATTTTTGAAGACCGAATATATATATATATATATATATTTTGAACAATAAAAAATATTAAAAAATGAAAATCTTCAGACACACTGGGTTGTATATTAATATTCCTCCGTTTTTATTATTATTTCATTTAGATTCTTCAACTAGTTTTAGCCAATATGGCCATCATCAGGAGAAAAATAATTTTCTGCTTGCTGGTAGCAGTGAACTACAGAAATGAATGTCTTGATGGAGAAAATGAACTTTTGTCTGTAGTTTTCATTTGTTTATTTTTTTAATTTTTTATCATGACTTTTGGTCAGTCCTTGTGTTGATCAAACAGTCTCTTTTAAGTTGTTATTTGAGATAAGAGCTGGATGGATTCATGCTGCTTTGAATTCCCTTGGTCATTTTGAAAGATTTATTGGTTCCTGGAGAGGGGATGTGTCTCTGTTAAGTGTGTGTGTTATTTGGTTCTTAGGGAGTCAGTGAGTATGATGTGTCTATTCGTGTGGGTGTGTGTATAAGTGTAAGGGCTCAACACCTCTGTAAGCATATCTGTCTTGTGTGGGTGAGAAATGTGGGTAGGTTTTTGTAGGGTTATATATTAATACTATCTATGTTGTTAATTTTATGGTTAAGCCTGGCTGGATAATGCGTTTGTAAAAGTTGTATCCACTTATTTTCATGGAACTCTAAAATTCTTCTGTTATCTGCTCTGGACTTTTTTATATATAAACATAATGCTTCGCAACAATCTAATCGACAAGGAAACATGCACAACACTTACACCCACAAACATTACACCTGCTCGTTTCTATCTCCTTCCTAAAATACACTAAAGCAACAACCCAGGAAGGCCGGTCATTTCATCATTCAACTGCCACACGACCAAAATTTCAAAAATACGTAGACCATTACATACAACCCCTAGCTAAGGAAGTAAAATCCTACATCAGAAACACAATAGATCTACTAAACAAAATTAATCACATACAAACCGTTCCAGAGAATGCTATTGTAGTGACTATGGACGTAAGGTCCCTCTATTCAAACATTAAACATCTCGAAGGGCTAACCGCCCTTCAGGAAGCACTTACTAAAGCACTTACTAAAAAAAGAAAACAAGACCCCCCCCCCCCCCAGAAGTTATCATAAAACTCATGGAGCATATTCTTACATTGAATACTTTCAAGTTCAATGGAGCACACTACCTTCAAGTAAGAGGTTTTGCCATGGGCACCATTGCAGCTCCATCATATGCTACAATATTCATGGGAAAATTTGAGGAGGCCCATATCTATCCCCTCATTAAATTTAAAAATAAGTTACTCCAAAATTTGATGAAATGGAACTAATGCTTTTAATTTAATTACAAAATTAAATTTGAAGCTTTTAGCTTCCATTTTTGAAACCTGGTTAAAAAAAAACATATTTTAAATCAGTTAATTTATAATATTAATGCTCTGTAAATTTACATTGTGCACTATTTTGTAAAAATAAAAATATCTATAAGAACACCGGATTATATATCTTACTGTTTTTTTTCTTTATATATATATATATATATATATATGAAAGGGAATATAGAAGTCAACACATAGAGGCGACAGTCTGTTTCATGCTAGATACAATTGTAGAGCTACATTAGTGGGACCTGATGACTAGTCTGCAAAGTGTGTCCTTCTTGAAAATAGTCACACTAACATAGTAGACAATGGTATAGGGTAGCATAATTTTGGGGCTAGGGAGTACAATTCCAGGTTCTTTCAAAGTTCCTTCAAAATAGGTTCCTTGATGATGGTGGCAAAATAAATACAGAAAACATAAGTTCAATTTTTTTGAATGGTACAGGTCAAAACCAAAACGGTTTCAGCTAAAGAGTGTATTCATGCACAACAATTCTCCTTTACGTCATACAGAGCTGATTATTGCCCACCTTGCCAAAGAATGATTTCAAAGACACCAAATTAATGGAAAGGCTCCCTATACTCTCCAGGTATTTAATCCAACAGAAAACTTGTGGCCCATCATTAAAAGAGAAATATATGAGAAGGGAAAACAATATTCAAGCAATGTAAAATATCACTATTAATGTTAACATCAAGAAATAGAAAAGTCAACAAAATCAGTGAGTGAAAAATTGATAAAGGTTTTTTTGATGTAAAGGAGCACATAAAAATAATTTAATCAAGTATATGGCTTATTGTGTTAATCAAATGTTTCATTTTACTTATATCTTTTGGATATATTTATGAAGAAAAAAAATTCATGTGGTGCACACACACACACACACACACACACACACACACACATATATATATGACAAAGTGGAAAATTTTTTATATGATGTGTTTCATCCTTTAGGACTTCATTGAATTAAAGTCATGTTTATGTTGACATGATTGCACATGAAAGAGAGGGGATACTGAAATTTTAAATTTAAATTTTTGATTTGTTTTTGTTTTTGTTTTGTTTTGTTTTTTTAGGTATGTTTAGCATATATAGTTTAGTCAATTTTATTTAGTTTCTTTTACTTTTTGTTTGTTTCCATCACTTTTGGTGTTAAATATTCCACACTGTGAGAATAGATCTCCCAAAAAAGATGAAATGTAAGAACCTGGACATAAATTTATTGTGGATGATCTAGTGATTAAAGCACTTTCAATGCATTTTCATCTTAGTAAATTGTTTTCTCTTTTAATTAAAGCAGGATCTTTTAAATTAAAATTATGGTCAGACACATTATGGTGAGCAATTAATGCACTGAGTGTGTTTTGAAAAAAATCCCTTTTGTGAACATATTATCTTTTATTTAAATTCCTTGAGGTTTCTTCTATATATTCTTTGTGGCAATTATTACAGGTGATAAAGTAAATTCCTTTTTCAAGCTTTAGCTTATTATTGTTTTGTATTAAATCTTTCTTTGTTTTAGAAGTAATTTTAACAAATTTTATGTTAACATTAGATAAATTCTTTTCAATTGTAGTAGCAATAGAGTTAGTGGGTAGAATTTTTTCCCACTTTGTCATAGATTTTCCAAAAATTGTTCAAGATTTATAAAAATTTATATATCCGTTTCCCATATATATATATAATATATATATATATATAGAGAGAGAGAGAGGGGTTGGACAAAATAATTGAAACACTTGTTAAATTCAAAGAAAATTTATTTAATATGGAGTTGGTCCTCCTTTAGCCTCACATACAGCTTTAATATATCTAGGAATGGAATCATACAGCTTCCTGACTTCATCCAGAGGAATTTTCAGCCATTCTGCCATTAATACCTGCTCCAGCTCTTTAAGACACGACAGTGGAGGATAGTGGCTCCTAACTTGTCACTCCAAAATGCACCACAAATGTCCAATAATATTAATATCTGGAGATTGGGGAGGCCACTTCGTGTGTTCTAGTTCACTTTCATGCGCTTCATACCAATTCTTAACCACTTGAGCGGTATGTATTGGAGCATTATCGTCTTGGAAGATGCAGTCACCATCAGGGAATAAAGTCTGGGCCATTGGATGAATATGATTTCCCAAAATGTTCAGGTAATCTTTGCTGTTGATTCTACCATGCAGGGCAACTATTGGACCGAGGCATGTCCATGATATGGCGGCCCAAACGATCACTGATCCACCTCCATGCTTCACTGTTGGAAGAAGGCAGTCAGGGTTGTAAACTTCTTTGGGCTGCATCCACACTTAAACTCGCCCTGAAGTTGGGAAAAGAGAAAAACTGGACTCGTCTGAGAATATGACTTGCTTCCATTGGTCTGCAGACCAGGCATTGTGATCTCTGCACCACTTCAACCTCTTCTGAATGTTGTGAGTGGAGAGAAGAGGTTTCCTTACGGCGACTCTTCCATATATATGCAGACTTATGGAGCTCACGATGAACAGTTTTAGTAGAAACTGGACTATTCAGATGATTATTCAACTCAGCAATCACTTTGGCTGCAGTAGTCCGATGATTTTTTGCCACATTGCATTTCAATGCACGTCAGTCCCTGTCAGTACATTTGCAAGTCCAACCCAAATTGCTACGGTTGCTAGAGGTTTTGCCGTTTCTTGATATGGTAACTCTTGAAAAACCAAACAGTTCAGTAACCTTAGTGATCAAGGCTCCTGCCATGCGAGCTCCAACAATTTGCCCTTTTTTGAACTCGGAAAGGTCACGCATTTAGCTTAAATTTTACTAAATTCTAAAAATAAATAAGACAAAGAGAGTAAATTAGATAAATAAACGTATTTACAATAGATATAACCTGCAATTACAAAGTTTTAGTTAAAGTTCTTAATATAATAGGTCTTTGAAATATAAGAGTGGAATTTGCACCTGTTCCAATTATTTTGTCCAACTCTATATATATATATATATATATATATATATATATATATATATATATATATATATATATGCATGTGAGCAAATACATAGATATAGTTTACAGATATGTTATCTTCCCTTGTCATTTAATTTAAATAAATGCTTCACTAAACAACAATAAAATAGGGTATATACTCAAGTATAGTGCAAGTTTTTTATGATCAGCTTTTGAAGCTAAAATATGGGGTTGTGCTATACACAAGTAATTTTTTTGAAGTTATAAATCATGCATTTTCATTGACTGGTTGCACTATACACAGGTAAATGTTTTTTTTTTTGTTTTTTTTTGGGATGGGTTAAAATTTGTGGGGAAAAATATCAGGGCTTTGTACTATACATGAATTTGGTTTATACACAAGTATATATGGTACTTCACTATACATAAGCAAAGGAAACCACTTACAATCTTATTTCTTAATTTTAATTTATTCCTTTGTATTCTAGCTGCACGTTTGTGCTTGTGATGTCCGAAAAGTGAAAAGTATGGTGCAGATAGACATGAGTCAACCAGAATGAAAACGTGAAAGTTGTAAATGCAAAGCAACACTTCTTGTAATGGCCATAAAAGAATGCATATTGAGTTCGTGCATATGCAATGTGACAACAAAAATGATTGCAGCCATAAAACTTGACAAATATAAACATGTTAAGCGTGATAAGATTTTTGCATGACAAGGCAATAAAAAAAAAGTTCCAATAGAAATTCTATACGCTGGAAACATCCATGAATACTGAACTTCACTAAAAGTTCATAGGTCAGTAAAGAAAGTGCTTTAAAATGCAAAAAATATACTACATGTGGATTTCATATCACATGGTCAGACAGTTAATGCAGTCACAGATTATAAAACACTGAACAGATGGAGAGAAGCTGTTTGTCAAAGGAAACCTGAAAGTGTGTCAGCCTGATTCATGACAATACCCCTTCTGCATACAGCTAATCTGAGATAAGACGTTCTCCAGCAATATGGTTGGGATGTCTTGTTATAGTCCTGACTTGGCATCTTCTGATTAACATCTGTTTGGGTCCCTCAAATGACATTTATCCTGAAAGCAGTTCCACAGAGATGATGTTGTTGTTGCAAAGGTGTAAAGATGGGTCCAGTTGCTTGATTCCATCTTTTTCAAGGAGGGTATTTATGCACTGCTGCACTAATAGGACAAATGAACCAATCTTGATGGCAATGATATAGAAAAGTAGCAGAGCAGTGTTGGTAACATATGCACAATATAATATTGTGCATATGTATAAGAGTATATCAGTGCATTGATGAGGTTCCAAATGCAGATAACCCAGAAAAAATATTTAAAAATCAATGTACTTGATGTAATACTTAACAGAGCTATTCATTTTTTATCAGAGAAATTTGAACAGGTTACAAAGTTTCAATAACACATGTTTTTTTAAAATAACCTAAAAGATCTGCAAGATAAAATAAACTCAAAGTAGCATATCAAGATTTGGAGGATAAGTTAAGGTACCAAGAAAATAGTGATATAATAGATATAACATATAATAGATAATAGTGCTGTAATCTCTTGACTGAACTGAATATTGCAAAAGAATTATTTCCTGAAGATGTAAAGCTCCCAAAAGAAGTCATTAGTTTCTTAAACAGTAATAAGTTACAGGATGTCATGCCAAATTTGTGGGTTCCTTTTAGAATAATGCTTACTATACCCATTATGGTGACCACTAGAGGGAGAAGCTTTAGTAAACTAAAGCTTATAAAAATATAGTTGCAGTCTTCCAGGACTCAAGACAGATTAAATTATTTGGCTATTTTGTCAATAGAAAATGATCTTGTAAAGAAGATGTGTGTAGAAAGTGCCATGAAAAGATTTGCAAGTCTAAAGGCTAGAAAAAATGTTTTAAGTAGAATAATGAATGTTTTCTTTTAACTTTGTATTAAGTTTTATATTGTATTAAACTTGTTATTCTACATTTTCAGTTTTTCTCCTTGTAAAAATTTCAAAAGATTATACTTGTAAGGGTGCCGAAGTTCAGCTTGCCCAGGGTACCAGCAACCCTAGGGCCAGCCCTGACAATGTTTTATTTGTATAGTAAATATTGGATTAGTAAATGTTTGTACTTTACTTTTCAGATATTGTGTGTGTGTGTGTGTGTGTGTGTGTGTGTGTGTGTGTGTGTGTGTAAATCATGTTGTAGCTGTGTGTAAAAATTCAAATATAAATACAAGTATCTGCAACAACAACAATAATAATAGAAGTAATGACAAAAGGGAACTTTTTATGCCAACACTTTTTGTTCCTTGAGTAAATTTATCAAGGTGAATTTCTTTCTAATCTTTCTTTTATTAATAAATACATATATACATACACATATATTTTTAATCCCTCATCTCACACCAGACAATAAAAGACACTAGTATGCAAGGGGTTACTGAGGATGAAGGAAACAGAGGGGACAATAAAAGAACAGGATTCAAGGAGACAGAAGATGATGATTGACATTGCATTTAAACTTTTGAATTTTTACATACAGCTACATGATATATATATTGACAGGAAAGCAGAAATCCAAAAGAGTTCTACAAGTGAAAAGTACATGAAAAAAACTACTAGCAGAGAACATATTATTTGTAATTTTAACAGTGAAATTGAGACATAGCTGCTAATCTAGTACTGTACTTAAATTTGGGAAGTTGAAGTACCAATGAGGAAAGCTCATAAGAACAATAACCATGAAAATATTTATAGAAAAGACAAAGGAAGCTATGTTGAGAAAGTAACCGAAGCCAAGGTGCCAAAAACATTGGCAATTCTTCCTTGGATTTTAAACAAGATGTACCAGACCAGATGTGTCAGCAATATTCAATGAACAGACAAATGGTAGACATGTAAATTTATAAGATAGATTCTGATGAGAAAAATTGTCTAGCACAATATAGTAATCCATCTTTCCTAGCAGCAGACTTAGCAATTGATTCAATACAATCATTCCACTTCATGTCAGTGGAAAGCATGAAACATGGTGATAGAAGGCAAAAACGGTTCTTTAAGATGATTAACAGAGAGTAGTTTTGGAGACATTGAAATTAACAAACCACTTCTTGCCCCAGTTAACAACAGATTGAAATTGATTTTCATGATCTGCTGCCAATTTTATTTTATTGAAACCTATTTGACTTATTAAGACAGTAGTAAATAGTTGTCATTAGCATAGATATTGAGTCAGCAACTGATGACATGGGGAAGGTCATTGATGAAAAAAAGGAACAGAGTGGGCTCAAAATAGAGCCGAGAGCGAAGCCCATATTAATGCAAAAAGATCTCGGGTGTCACCTTTCAAGACAACTTTCATTATCAGCTTTCATAACAAAGATTGAATCAAATCAAAGAAATTCCCAGAAACATCATAACCTTTCAACTTGTGAAGAAGTCCATCATGCCAAACTCTGTCAAATGCCTTCAAGGAATCTAAAGCAACCTTATCTAAAACTTGATAGACTCTTTCAGCAATAACCGTCAACACATCAACAGTTGACCTAGAGAAGTGAAAGCCATATTTTTTGTCTGAAAGAAGATCCTGTGAGATGAGATACTTTACCAATTCTGAGTTGATTAGAGCTTCTAGTAGTTTGCCAAAGAAAGATAGAAGACTTATAGTCAATAGTTTGAAAATGAGTTCTTAAAAAAAAGGAACTACAGGAGAGGACTTCCAACAATCTGGAAAGCTATATATATATATATATATATATATATATATATATATATATATATATATATATATAGTGGACATTGAAGTCAACTATCAGCAGCAACAGTCTGTTTTATGCTTAAACATAATTGTCAGGCTATACTAACATACCTTAAAACTATGAATTATATATATATATATATATATATATATATATAGCTCGAATTTGTAAACAGTCACTATTACTGCTGATAATGCAAGACTCTCCAAATTGCATTGAGTCATCTCAGTCACTGGTGTGTTTATGAAAAAATAAATATGTAAAAATTCACCTTTCTCTCTGCCAGGCATTAATAGCCTAGGGGTTAGAATCTCCGACTGATGCCAAATTGGTCAGGTTTCAGTCCCAGCTTGAAATGATCAGATGGCTAGCCACACTGATGAGCTGTGAAACAGCAAAACATTCTGTCTATGGATGACACACATATATATATATATATATATATATATATATAATGAAAAATTTCTCAGCGTTAACCTGTAGAAAAAGACAATATGTATAAATATATATATATATGTACCATGTCAAACAAAAAATGGAAGAGAGAAATTAAAGAATTTATAAAATTATCAAATATAGAAAATCATATATTTAATATATATTTTATTATATTATTTATATATTTTTAATAATATCCAAATGTATATAGAAAATGGATATAAATTGGTTTGGGCTTTGCATTAACTGATATGAGTTATCTATCAACAGATGGTATTTTAGATTTTTGGTAGAAAAAATATATTGTTGCTATAAAAGCTTCCATTATTTGCATAATCTTCCCTGGGTTCACTAATTTTGTTTGCCTCTCTGGACTTTTGTCACATTCTGCTGTTGGCTAAGATCATACTGCTTATTGATTTCTTACCTTTATCAGTGCTGATTTTAATGCACTGTCCATTCTGTTCAGTTGTAGACGGACTTCTGTTTGGCCAGCATCCAAATTTTTACACTTCACTAAAATGTGTTAGTCATCTTAACACTTTAGCTAAATACAGTATGTTGTTCAAAAGTTGTATGACAAACCTGGTCATGGGACCGATGATGATGTCTCTAAAATACTAAGCACACTTGCAAATCATTTTGAACCTCAATAATTAGTGTGGATGTACTTGTACATATTTACAAAACTTATACCTGTTTACACACACACACACACACACCCACACACAGTGGGGGGGGATATTTGTACACCATGAATTTTTTTACTTAACATCATTATAACTTATGAAAAAACTTAAAATCCATACAATATTTCTACACCATTGCATAATGCTGCAATATGCAAAAATCTATTAGAAAACTTTGTTATAAATGAAATTATGTCTTATAAAATTTTGAGGCCAAAAAAAGTATTCATACAAAATATGTCTTTAATATCAAGTGGCTTAAATTACCTTTTATTTACATAATTCTTTGTAAGAATTTGCTAGATTCTTCCAATTATCTTATTACCGGAACAATTTTAAATCTTCCGCCATTTATTTCTTATATAAGATTATCTCTGCACACAAATCATACACAATAATTATCATCATGGGGAAAGGCAAGGAACTATCAAATCAAAAAGGATTGATCATCAAACAATGGAAGGAAGGCAAAAGCTCTAGGAAAATAGCAGATATCCTGAATATACCATTTACGACTATTAGTTCCATTATTGCTAAGTATAAAAAGGTGAAAACTGTTGAGAACAAATTGAGATCTGGTGCACCACACCAGATTTCTTTCAGATCAATAAGAATTCAGTGCAAAATTCAAGAAAATCCAATGACTACTCAGACAAATACAGGAAGAATTAAAAGCATCAGGTATTATTGTTATGAAGTGAACAATAAGCAATGAACTTCATAAAAGTCAACTAAAATCACTTTCTCCAAGAAAAACTCCATTACTATTGAAGAAACATAGAGATAGCTGGTTAAAATTTATTCTTGAGCATAAGAATAAACCTGAATCATTTTGGTAAAGTGTTTTGTGGATAGATGAAGCAAAAATTGAACTATTTGGGCATAATTCATGGACTCATGTTTGGAGAAAAGACAACGCAGCTTTTGCACCAAAGAACACAATCCCAATGGTGAAATTTGATGGTGGCAATATCATGGTTTGGGGATGTTTTTCTACTAACATTACGGGTAATTTAGAGATAACAGATGGTAGAATGAATTCAAAAATATACCAAGATGTTTTGGACTCTAATTTGTTTGAGTCAGTAGTAAAGCTTGGACTCCCAAATAAATGGGTTTTGCAACAAGACAATGACCCTAAGCACACGGCTAAATCTATGAAAAAAGGCTTATTGAAAACAATGTCAATACACTCAAATGGTCATAAGTCTCCAGACTTGAATCCAACAGAAAATTTGTTGCGTTTATTAAAAATTCAAGTTAATAAAAGAGCTCCAAAAAACATCCTGGACCTAAAGAGAATATGCAAAGAAGAATGGAATAAAATACCAGTGGAAACTTGCAGATCATTGATTAAAACCTACAGAAAGAAACTGATTACTGTTGAATTGAGTAAAGGATATGCTACAAAGTATTAAATTGAAGGTACTATAATTTTGTACAAATATTTTTTTCCACCTCCAAATTTTTTAATTTCATTAATATAACAAATTTTTCCGAATTTGTTTTGCATATTGCAGCATTATGCCATGGTATACAAATATTGTATGGATTATAAAAATTCTTTTATAAAATCTATGTTAAATAAAAAAATTTATAGTGTACAAATATTTCTTTCCCTCACTGTATATAAGTTTTTAAAGACACAATGCAATATCAATCCTAGTGTTTGGTTCCAATCTGGCTAAGAATGGCTGCAAAACACTTTCCCTCCTCAATTTACAGGTAGAAGCATACAAATGCATGCTGGGATTTCTTCCCAGCCAGGCCAGTTCTTGGTTTTTGACATGACTGCATCCCAGCCTGTCTTGTCTTCAAGTCGGAATGCTACATTCGTTTATCCAAATTTGCTCTTGTGTGTCAACCCCAATTCTTAGTTTGTGAACTTTTTGCTATATTATTTTGCCTTGCATATATTAATTGCTTGCTTTATGCTATTTCTTGACCTGTTTTCTTTTTATTGCTATTTACAAACTATCAATTCTGTTTTTTGTGCAGTTTTGCCATTTATTTACCTCTAACCATGGACATTCACTCTAACTTCTGCTTAGTACTATTCCCAAACCAGCATAAACATATAGTAGGATACAATATAACCTGTGTTGTGACATATATTTATTATATTGTGTATTGGGGGGGGTGTCATTTAACTTAATCTGTACTGCCGAGTGTCTGATCAAAACCAAAATAGCAGAGTCCACGGGAAATTACCATCAGTGTCTTGAAAGCCATTTATTTCCTCTAAATGACAATTTCCTATATTTTCCAAGACGGGCCAGCACAACTTGGCAATAATGCTATAAAAATGCAGCAGTGAAAGTGCTAATAGTTTCACCACCCACATACAAGGTGATGCTGTAAATTTCTCAAACCGACCCACTTCCCAAAATTTGATGAAATAACCAAACATCAGAATTTATTTTGATCAAACTGAGAACTTTTTGGCACCCCCTAATATGTCGCTCTAAAAGGTATTACTACATAAATAGCTGTTGCATCTATTATTACAAGTATTATTATTTTATCTTTCACAGTTTTCTAATAACTGCCACATATGGTCTGGTGCTTCTTATATTTAGAGCTCATTGATAAAATCCAAAGAAAAATCTGCAATGTCATGAGCTGACATCTTGGCTTCAGTCGCTTCCTACCACCATAACGTAGCTTCCCTCTGACTTTTCTATAAATACTTTTATGGTAATTGTTCAGATGAATTCTCCATGGTACTTAGACTCTAAGAATTTAAGTGCAGTAATAGATTGGCAGCCAAGTCTCATCATTTTACATTTGAAATGGCTAGATATAACCGTAAGTTCTATGCTAACAGTTTCTTCTCTCACACTTCTCACTTGTGGAACTCTCTTCCAGCTTCTTGCTTTCCAGTCAAGTTTAATCTTCAAAAATTTAATGGAATGTCAATTGTTATTGTTTTCTTTATTTTTATTCTTTTATTGTTCTTGTGCCTTGATAATGATTTTCTAATATTATTTCACACTCAGTAACCCCTTGCATGTTAGCGGCTCTGTGCTTAGGGTGGAAAAAAAAGCAAAAACTGTCAAATCTTGAATTTTAAAAATTAATCAATAAGCTTTAAGAATTGTAAGCATTTGTACATAAAGTGTGGTATTGATACTTAGTTGTTCAGACTATTTTGTATCATCTCACTCCCCGAGGGACAATAAATCAATATGCCTTATATTGGGTAAAATGTCAAAAACTATATGAAATTAATTTAGTATGGTTCAGTTCACCACCTGTTATAGTTCACTGATCTCAGATGACCCCTAAATGATCAATAACATAAATGCAGGCTCTCATATATAAATGGAACTTTTTCCTTCTTTTCTCTCCCTTTCCTTTGCATGTATGTTTAGTGTTAACAATTTGAAAATAACTTGGTCATTTTTTAAAGTTTTATAATTTAGTTAAAGAATTACACCAAACAGAAACACAAAGAGGAAAATCAACTGTTTTTTTTTTTTTTCATTAAGAGAAAAAAAGAATAGATACTATATTTTGATCTTGGCCAGTGACAAATAGGACAGGGGAAAACTTGGATTATCCTGCCCACAAAAAATGAATGTCAAAAGGACAGCTTTTTCCTTGACACTGCTATTATTTTAATTACCTTCACTCTTTGGCAATGTTTATTGTTTTAAAAACCAATGATCAAAATTTTAATAATGTATTACATAACAGTTCAGTACTCTTTTCTTTGTTTCAAATGATCAATAAGTCAGTAGCCTATTGATGCAGAAAAAAACATCTATTTTATATAACAAATATTTATATTTCAGTATAATTTCTTTCCATATTAATGCATTTAATCCGGTGGTGAATATTAATCACATAGATTGAACAATACAGAGAGAAAATTTCAAATAAAAATTCATTTAACTTTTACATGTCAGGCTACAGACTAATTGATCTGTCCTTGCACATTTGATACTTTGGAAAAAATTTATTCAAACTATAAAACCATCTTTTGCACTGTGATTTTGAAATAGTTGGGCTAATTTTGATGAAATTTGATTTGTAACACATTTTCGGGCTTGAAAGATTGATGTAATGCAATTATTCTATGACTATAGCATTCACTGCATTTTTATACTTGTAAAATTTGCAACAGTATAAATATTTGCATATGTGTGTGCTTGAATGTTTTGATTTTTCTATGTTGGGAATTCAAACTGCTGCTTGTATCAAGCTTTCTTTAGAAAGCAATCCTTACTCCTCCTATGTATGTTAACTTTTTATGCCAAGTACATCCATGTTAATTCAGGCAAACAATAAATTTCACAATTCGGATACATTGATTAAATTAGATTGCTTACATATAAAAATGCTCCAGAGAATACAGAATAAGATCTATTGTGTTTTCTTGATAAATTTTTTTGTCTACAATGATTTTTTTTTTTTTGTGTCCTGGTTTGGTTTGAATTAATATAAATAGGCTAAAATCATTGGGCACAAGTCATGAAGCTCACAGTATGATCTGTGATGGTTGTTTAAAATTCCAGTTGAGAAAATTCAAGTAGTAGTTTATATAATTTAAACCTAACAAGGTGCATAGATTTTATTTTTAAAATACAGATTTTGGTATCGGTCTATATTCCTGAGATGTGGTATTGTAACTATTTCCACTGTGTACATTCTTCGAACTATTGTCCTCATCTTTATTGTCATATTCATGATGTTTTTGCTTTTATCCACTGAGCCATGTGTCCAAGTGGATAAAAGCATTGGTTGAAGTAATCCAAAAAGTGACTTGACCCAAATAATTGTAAGTTCAATACCTGGTCACAGCAGAGGTGAACACAAACTTGGAGATTTGAGTTACTAAAGGGAATTAACTGATACTGAGATATCCAGAAAAGGCATGACTCATGGAACTAGAACAATCTACTCCTGTGGACTAAATAAAGGGTTTGTTTTAAAATTCCAGTGTATATCATCTGAAGAAAGCTGGAGCATACAACAGCCAAAACATTGTGAATATGACAAAGGATGAAGACAACAGTTTGAACAATGTACATAGTGTAAACAGATTTTGGTGCTGAAATATAAACAAATTCTGTTTGAGATACTCTCTCAAGGCAATTATCTAAATGCCACTGGAGCTGAGCTTAAATAATCTGATGTGCTTAACATGGAAATTCTTAGATTTAATCTGAAAATAATTATAGTGGGAAACAGTTGTGTAAAAAGATTTAGTCAAAATTTTAACTTAGGACAAGACAAAAAACATGTGTCAAAAGAATGTTTTTCTTTTGGTGCCACTATTACTGTATATTCCTTTTTATTGTTTTAAAATTTTTTAGAATTCTAAAACTATGACAGATGAAACTGAATTTATACATTTTTTTTCTCTCAAGCAAATTTTTGTGGTGAGAGCAAGTGCTCAAAAATGCATTATTTCAAAATCTATAATTATAGTTACTTATGTTTATTTAAATTTACTTGTTTTATGGTTCAGACATTTTTATATTTTTATAAATAAAAAATTTATTTTCATAGTTATAGAAAATTATTCTTATATGAAAATAATCTTGTAAATAAACAATTGAATAAATAAATATTGTTTCGCCTTTTTGTAAACTATTGAGGAAAAACTTCATTTACATATGTTTGGTTTTATTAAAATTCTAAAAATAGCTTGTGTAAAACTAAAAATTACTGATGGAGTGTATGGTAATGGTGGTGTTAAGAGAAAAACAACATTTTTATATACTGTTTTTTTTTTTTTTTTGCCTGATTCTAAGTTAAATTTTAGCAAGATTTACAAAACCTAGCTTAGTCTAGTACAAGGCAAAAAAAAAGATTTTTTTTAATACTAATGTTCAACCAATACAAGATCCAAAAACCACTCAAGGTAGAAGTTTACTATGTGGTGTTGTATAAGTGTTATGCAGGAAAAATAACAGTTAGCCTTAGACTTGACAAAGTCAAGATTGTAGTGGTTGGGAAAACATCCTGCTAGGTGTGTGTTTCATAAAGCAGTAGATCATAATAGTTTTGTGCTGCAAACTAAATTTTTTTTCAGTGAGACTGAAAAAAACCCCCAAAAAACCAAAGTTTATACATAAATAACAGTAGCTTCACAACATGAAAAAAGCCAATACTTACTCTGTTTCTAAGGTGAATATTGTTGGATTTGTTCAGTATGTGTGACCTCAGACTATAGATTTTATGTTTCTATCTGGAGGTCATTGACATTTGTTGACATCACTTTTAACTTCTGCAAGCATTTCAACACTTAGAGCATCAAACTTCATGGACACAGCTTCTTTTTCACCCAAACTTTTGTGTATATTTCAGAGAAATCTGAAATGTGACCTGAAAGTTTTGTAAATATGCATAGTAACTACTATTGTGAGATGCTGTATACATGTGGAAAGGGACTACACTGAATGATACTTTGGAAACTTGGTGTTAGTAATCTTTTTGTTGTATAGTAATGTTCTATGAAACATGATTAGTAGTCAACTTCTGCCTGTTTCTTACTTTACTATACACTTCTATATAACATATAGATACAATCAAATAAATGCAAATAGATACAATCCTATTTACCTATCCACTACGCTTTTTTAAAAATTTTGGTCAAATTCCTTGAATATTTATGTTAGCATGTCTGTAAACTCTATTAGACATTTTTAACTGATTTGTTTATTATAATAATTGAAATGTGACATTTTATGATAAGATTAATTTTCTTTTCGTTCCTGGTGTAACTGTTTCTATTTTGCTTGCATTTTTAAAAACTTTATTTAAAAAAATATTTATTTTGAAAATTATACAATTTGTTTTTTCCAATATTTTCTATGTGCCATGTCCCTTCAGGACATTGGTGATCATGGCTCTCCACAATTCCCTGTCTTTTGTAGCTCTTCATAAATTTTGTCTTTTTGTTATCTCTCCTAAAGCTTACTCTGCCATCCATTTCCTTAAGCTCACTAGGTAGGTTATGTGTTGTTTTCCTTTGTCTTTCTTACCTTTAATCTGTTCTGTGAGTATCAAAATGTTCAAGAACTATGCATTACAAGTTGGCTGTTGTTTTTCAATTATTAATATATATTTTATTAGAAATAAAATGCAAAACAAATTTTTATTATTATTTACTTTTGATTTACCTTTGTGTTCATATGTATAAAATAAATAAAACTCTCAGTTCCTACACAAACAAACTTTTACTTATTAAAAATAAGTAGTACTCACCTTTGCATTTTCTCTTCAGCAAATTCACACATATATTTTAAACTTGCTTAAAAGCCACCCTATCGGGTAGCATTTAAGCTAGCTCCTGCGGAAGGCTTTTGATTGGGCCTTCTGCTTGTTCAGGAGTTTGAGAGTCCCTAAGTCTTTGCATATTCTCAGCATTGGAAGCTCTGCTGGCTGCCATTTGATCTATGTTTTCATTTGCATGGGACTTTTTTTTTTCTTGCTGCAGCCTTGGCTCTTTTGATTGCAATCTGGTCCTCTGTTGGCAGA
Organism: Acanthosepion esculentum; assembly: GCA_964036315.1. Taxonomy (NCBI): domain Eukaryota; kingdom Metazoa; phylum Mollusca; class Cephalopoda; order Sepiida; family Sepiidae; genus Acanthosepion; species Acanthosepion esculentum. The sequence goes on from OZ038502.1 coordinate 32,803,022, forward strand.
GATTTCTTTTTGCGAGGCATACTGATGCTATATGTGATAGACAACAATAAACTGCAGAAAAACTCAAAATTGATTGCTACATTTAAGTGCTGCATTAATGTTTAAGCTTACCTTTTAAAAGTTCAATGATAATTCTTCTGCCGCCACTTAATTTAAAGACAATTTGATGTACGTAGGTCCTTACTTTCCATACAATTATTTTTATTTCATGAATGACTTTCACTGGATTCTGCAATTAATTTCAATTATTCCCAAATTTATTTCCAAGTTATAAAATTTTTTATAATACAAAAAAATTTGTCTCAAAAAATCATGTAAAAAAATATTACCAAAAACAATCGCAGTAATGAAAACTTGGGAATCCAAAATTTCTGTAACATGAGCTATTGAAAGTTAGACGGTTGTGTCCCTTTAATTGAAAATGCTTGACACACTGACATTCGCATTTATTATGAAATGATAATCATTAGCTTTTTTGAACTAACAAAAAGATATCCAATTTTGGGTTGTATTAAATATGTAATCTCTTTACAGATATATTTATTCAATTTTTAAATGGAATTTTTAATCCAATGTTACTTCTTACTATAACTAAAAATAATATTTATAGTAATAAGATATATTAATATAATTGTTGTGTAATTTATTCTAAACTTTAACATTGATTTTTCCATCTTCTTAACAGCTGGAAAATTTGGGCATACCTCAAGACCAGGTGACATGGTCACGGGTAACTATGATTTCTGACCAATGGATTGCAGTTCGCCATGACAATGGGGAAAAGCATGCAACTGTAAGTAAATGAGAACTGGAAACCTGAAACCAGATATCAAATTTATAAACAATATTTTCTTTTCCTTTCTGCATTTATGAATGTCTGTTGGAAAATTTACCAAAATGAGATCATCTTTACTTTCTGATGTAATTGTTTAAATTGGTCTGTTTTAGGAATGGATTTTTCATTTAGTAATCTAACATATTTTATAACAAATATTATTTTTAGCAGATACCCATATTTGAGTAGATGCTCTGTTTATTTATTAAACAGTATATTTTTTAATTATCAATAGTATTGGAATGGCAAGGCCAATTCCTTTGTTTTTATTGTTCACTGAAGACATTTGGGTTTAAGATCAAAATATGAATGAGACAAGAGTTCAGAATTTTAGTTTTTATTTCCTAGTGTTTACATTTAGATGTATTAAACAACTTAGGGCGCACCACCTTTTGTTTGAAGCCACACATTTTTCAAGTGAGCAAAACTATTGGAACACATGACTGAGAGGTGTTTGTTGTTGCTTTTAGATTGATTGTTTAACCATTAAATAGCTCTGAATGTCTTGGTTTTAGCCTTGGGTTTCCCCTGTATTTTTTGTTAAAAAGGATAAACCAACATGAAGATGAGTGTTGTCTATAAAAGAAAAGCAAGCCATTTTGAAGCTGAAAAAGGAGGAAAATCGATCAGAGCCATTGGACAAACATTGGGCATAGCCAACACAACTATTTGGAATGTCCTGAAATGTAAAGAAACTACTGGTGTACTGAACAACAGACATAGAACAGGTCAGCCAAGGAAAACAGCAGTTGATGACAGTAACATTGTGAGAGCTGTAAGGAAAAACCCCAAAACAACAGTCAGTGACATCAACAATCTACACAGTGCAGGGATAATGGTTTCACAATTCACAATTCGAAGACGACTTTGAGAGCTGAGATATAGAGGTCATACCACAAGATACAAACCCCTGATCAGGCCAGATTGCAATTAGCAAGGAAGTACAGAGATGAGCAATAAAAGTTCCAGAAGAATGTTTTATGGACTGATAAAACCAAGATTAATCTCTACCAAAGTGATGGAAAGGCCAAAGTATGGAGAAAGAAAGGATCTGTTTATCATCCAAAGCATGCAAGCTCATCTGTGAAGCATGATGGAGGCAGTGTCTTGGCTTGGGCTTGCTTGGCTGCTTCTGGAACCAGCTCATTGATGACAACTGATGATGTTGCAGCAAAATGAACTTGAAAAGGCTACAGAAACATATTGTCTGCCAATTTACAGAGAAATACATCTAAACTAATCGGGAGGAAGTTTATCATGCAGCAGGACAATGACTCAAAACATTGCCAACACAACAAAGGACTTCATCAGGAAAGAGAAGTGGACAATTTTAAACTGGCCAAGTCCATCACCAGACCGTAACACAATAGAGGATGCATTTCATTTCCTGAAGGGGAGACTGAAGGAAGACCCCCTCACCTCCTGAAACAAACAAGAACTGAAAGAGGCTCCATTAAATATATGGAAAAGCATCACAAATGAAGAATGAAACAGTTTGACAATGTCAATGGGTCACAGGCTTGATGCAGTTATTGCAAGCAAAGGTTATGCAAACAAATATTAAATGTTATTTACTTTAAGACTAACTGTTCCTTTACTTTTGATCACCTAAAAATTGGGTAATGTTACAAAAGGTGGTATATCCTAAGCTGTTTAACACATCTCAGTATAAATACCAGGAAATAAAAGCTGAAATTCTGAAGTCTCATATTCATTTTTTGATCTTAAACCCAAATGTCTTCAGTGAACAACAAAAACAAAGGAATTATATATATATATATATATATATATATATATATATCATTTAAATGTTAGTTTTAGTGGATATCTATATTTGAGTAGATTCTGTTTATTTATTTTCATCTACTGGTCTGAATATTCAAGAAATCTTATTAGAAAAATGTGTTCTCTGACTGGATTCAAACCTGTGTTTCCTTTAGTCTCTTACAGAGACTATTAATGCTGTTAAAATAATTATTAATAAACTGCATCTGAAATATAAGAACAAATATATAATTTGGAATTTTTAAGTTAAAAATTCTAGAATGTTAATAGATTTTCTGTACAAAAGACAGATAAGTGTATATTGCTAATTACTGTAGGTGGGTATCATTTAAAATTGAAATTCCAGAAAAATTAATGGCACTTTTGATTGTATTATAATTACTGGAATGTTTAAAAGAATTTAATGTTATTCCAGTCTTATAATTTAGTGCAAATTCTTTTTTTGCACTACAAGTCACTAATTACAAGACATTTTTGCTTGACTTAAAATCATAAAAATGAGGGTTTTATATTTTAAAGAAAGCTAACCTGAAAATCACTTTTAAAGAATTATTTAAATGATAAATAACTAAAACATGTCAAGTCAGTAATTTACCATTTTAGATGTCAGTGCAATTCTGACTATGTAGGGAGAACAGGTCAAAGGTTGGAAGACGGATCAACCAACACGTACCAGCCAATATTTACAAGGGCAAGGTGGATAATTTGTGTAAGTATGTAAATGTAACAGATTCAGTGATAGCTGAACATTTGGTCTTATAGATCGGACATGTTCTCAGTGCCGAGCTAGGCTAATTCCAAGTTTCACTTGAAAGTGTTGGAATTTGTGTACATTATGTCCTATCAGCCATCATTCTGTAAGCAGGAGGAGTTATTGGTGGGCTTAAAGTGTGAGCATATAGACCTGTAAGTGTTATATTTTCTTTCATCTAACATTTGTTTGGGAATTTTTTTTAGTCGCTGCGCACATTTCTGTCCTCAATATTTGCTCTGATAAGAGAGCACTGATAAACTGGTTTAGCTGGGGGTTTTTGGGGTTTTTTTTTTTTGTTAATCGTTTTGCATTTCAGTATTACCATTTTACGGTAATATATTTGTTGTTACCCACTTGTTTTTGTTATGAATATCTTTGCTTTTAATATACCCATTTTTATCTTGCCAATAACACATAACAGTTAATTTGTTCACAAAATGAAGCATGTGGGCAACTCCTTGAGCTATGAAAGAGATTAAGTGCTTCTGTCCTGGACAACTGCTGACAGAATCCATTATGGCAAAAGGTCAACTAGATTTTTTTTCTAATGTGAACAAAATGCCAGTTGCATGTTTGTGTGTTTTCTCTACTTTGTATATCTAACTTGTGACATGAGAAATTGTCTAAATTAAACATTTTTCCCATGAACTTAGTGAATAATAGTTTGTATAAGATTCTGACCCATATAGTTTTTGACAGAATTATTAAATACATGTTTTGAATTTTGCTTGTGTAATAAAGATGCAAGAATTAAGCGATCTCTAAACACTTAACAATAGACTAATATTATTTTTATTTTTAAGATAATGCACTTAAATGAGTTTTCAGTGTAAAATTAAATAAAAATAAACAGTGCTTGATCAAAGTATGAGTTTAAGGGACAACAACGAATGATCAAAACTAATCTAAAAAAAATTGAGCACTTTATTCCATAAGTATAGAACACCTTAAAACTATATTTCTTCATATTTAGCTCCTGATAAACAGTTGAAAACTTTTGCTACATTTATAACACATTATGGACATAGAAAAATTTAGCCTCAACTACTCCCTAAAAAACATACCCACCCCACCTCCATCCACATATAAGCTAAAATTAATGGAAAAAAATAGAAAGCTTAATAAAAAGAATAAGATGGAAAGCCCAATTTTTAAAACCTTACACTCTAGGAAAAATATGACTTTAAAACCAAAAAATGCCCCCCCCCCTGCAACAAAAAGAATTAGATGACTTTGAGAAAGACTTAACTAACCTCGTTAGAAACATGAAATTCCATAAAAAACAAGATGCATTTAAAAAAAAAAATAAAAGATATAACTAAAATAAACAATTCAACAAATGTATTTATCGCAGCAGACAAAACTAGAAATTTATATGAACTAAGCCCTCCTATACACAATGAATTACTCAAGGACATCATAACTAAAACATACAAAAAAGCACCTAAAACAATAGAGCATGATATCAATAAGGAAGCTAAAGCACTTGCCCAAAGATTAGACCTAGACAACTAAATAATTTGCATTGATAATGCGCAAGCCTTTATCACACTAAAAGACCACAAAGAAAATTTTAAAACCCATCCAGCATGTAGCCCTGTCAGCGGGGCTTCAGAATATGCCGACTGCACCTCTGCAGAGGGTAAAGCCCCTCGATGAGGCCGCCTGTTGGCCATGGGTGGCGACCCGTAATGCCTGGAGACAAGATCCTGATGGCTGAGCAATCCACGACCCGGAGTTAGCGGTAGTGGTTCTGCAACACTCCACTTCGGCCCTTATCTGGGCTAGACGGGTGGTCTGATAGGCCCGATCCAATCAATCGGCTGGTCACGCCATGCACTAAATCAAACTTACTAAACACGAATATATGCTCATGCTCTCCTCATCAGATAATAAACTGATTTAGTAGCGGTGGCTATAGAGTCAATTGACTCTCGACCCTTCCTATTTTGTTTCTTGGATAGGAAAATAGAGACCACAGGTGCTTGAGTCTTACATTATGTTCAAATATATCAATCCTGTAGCCCTGAAGTGCCCGGGCAAATGGGTTTCCCCCCCTGGCATTTTCCAATATATAGGACTCCGTGGAGAGTGGGGAGCAGGATTGATGAAGGAAAAAGAAAAACATATTATGAGCTATAAAACACCAAGTAAAAAAAGATTTCTGGAAAATTCGGACAGTGAGCCCGATGAGCAACCAGACACCTTCCCACATTTTGTTGTTCTGGGAAATTAAAAACAAAACACAAATCACACCAAAAATATCATGGAAAATAAGGAAAAGAACATCAACCTACAACAATCAATCCAAAACCTGCAAACTTTGCTTGGAGGAAAAAATAGCTATTATTACTGTCCCAGACCAAAACAAACTACTAAATAAATGACCTGAACTCCTCTCAAAATGCAGACATGAAAACAAATTTTTACTATGTTACTTAAAAATCGAAAACTGAAAAGAATAAATAAAAATAAAAATAAACAAAATAAAAATAAAAAACAAGTAAAATAAATTAATCCAAGGAAATAATAAAGAAATTAGCAAACCACTCTCACCATAAGAACCATTAGATGAAAAAAGAATAAATAAATAAAAAAATAAATAAGAAAATACAAGTAAAAATAATCACTCCAAATAAGTAAATAAATTAAATAAATAATAAACAAATTAACAAACCACTCCTGCCAAAATAATTGTTAGAATAGCCTACAACAATCAATCCAAAAATTGAACAAAAAAATAGCTATAATTACCTTCTCGGAACATAACAAACTGCTATATAAATGATCGGAACTCTTCTCAAAAATTTTTACTACGTTACTTAAAAATCAAAAACCCCAAAAAATAAATAAAAATATATAAAATAAATAAGATAAAACCAGTAAAATAAATTAATCCAAATAAATAAACAAATTAACAAACCGTTCCCACCAAAATAACTGTTAGAATAAATAAAAATAAAAAAGCAAAAACAAGTAAAAATAATCAATCCAAATAAATAAATAAAATAATAAACAAATTAACAAACCACTCCTGCCAAAATAACAATATATTACAACAATCAATCTAAAAATTGGATGAAAGAATAATTTTAATTATGATCTATTAAATTAAAGATCAAAACTAATCTCAAAAAAAATTTTTACTATGTTACTAAAACATCGAAAACCGAAAAGAATAAATAAATATATAAAATAAAAATAAAAAAAAGCAAGAAAAATAAATTAATCCAAATAAATAATCAAAACACTCCTGCCAAAATAACTTTTAAAATGGACTACCCACAATACATCACTGACCCATATATATATATATATATATATATATATATATATATATATATATATATATAAATAGTGAAGGAAAAAAACAATACATGTGGCTTGATGATTGCGTGTATATATATATATATATATATATATATATATATATATATATATATATATATAAACTCAGATAGAGTGTATCTGTAGAAGAGACAAAATGAATAGAGACAAAAGTTAAAAACTATACTTATCTTATGTGTTTTCTCCTCTGAGGAATTTATCAAGGCAATTGATAAAGTTCATCAGAGGGCAAAACATCTTGGCTAAGTTTAGTTTTTTTTCTTGTCTCTTTTTATTCATATATAATATATCAGTGGTGAAAGGTCTCTTTGGAACCAGGACATACAGTCTATGATGACTGTCAGCTCTCTTTCACTCAGTTCTTCCACATTCTGTATACCTGTGCATAGAACTGGCACAGGAATGGGATTCAGAAGCTGAGGCCTTCTCTGCTTACATTACTCTACTAAATGAACACTTGTTCACAATTTATCCTAAGAAATGAAAGAATGGGACATTTTTTTTTTTAAATGATTAGGCATGCAAGGAGGATAATAAAAATTGTTAGTAGTTAATTTTTTTTATTACACAAAAATTATTTATGCTGGAGAAAATCTAAGTTATGCAGTGCATACATTGCATATATGAACTCTTTGCCACTTAAATACACACACAGATACACACACACACAGATAGATACATACATACATACATACATATATACACACACATGTCATTTTATATTTTTAATTTTGTTCGTTTTTGATTTTGTCCACTGCACAGTATAGTAGGGTCAGTTGGGCACCATTTTGGATGAGTCCAATAGTGATTACGGAGGTGTTTGGAGTGATCACTAGTGATGGCAATGTTATGCCTCCATTCATCTTCCTACAGGGCCTCAAACTCAACATGGAGGCCTAGATCAAATTCCTTGATGAAGTAGCACTGCCCTGGGTCAAGAGGGTTGCTGCTGGAAGACCCTATGTCTGGCAACAGGACTCTGCACCATACCACACAAGCAGGAGAACCCAGTCAGGCAAGGATTATGGCAGCATTTACCAACTTAAACAAGACCTTCCAGAAGAGTTGCAGGAGATTCTGAAGTCATCTGGAGGCCATGGTTGAAGCCAATGACGATTTTATTGAATAAATTTACTCTTTAGTATTTCAGGATATTTTTGTGTAATTTTAGTAAATATATCTGTTAAAATGTGATGTCAATGTTATTTTCATTTTTGCGTAATTTAGATGACAATTTATCCATTGCACCCTGTATATAAACAAAGATTGTTTTCACAAGAAAAAAAAAATGTCAGCTAGAGCATTTCTGGAAGATAACATTTTTAAAACATACACTCTTTGTAATAATTGTGCTTAATAAGTGGAAATTTAATTTAATTTAATTTAATTTATTACCATATATATATATATATATATAAAATTATCTCTAATAATATTTTTTATTGTTTTGAAATTAACTTTACAAAAGTAAATTTTATTTTCTTGTTTTTTTTTTCCTTTTGAAAATATTCCTTGGGGACCCTCAGAACTTGTAACCCCAAGAGCTTATAAAATTTTAATCTGGCACTCTGTGTGCATTAGAAATTGTAAATTCAGACATTTTGTATTAATTTTTAGTTTTTTGTCATTATTACCACGCATGCACTTATTTTTTACTTGTAATTCATTTGATCTGATTGGGATTTCTTTAAAAGTTTGGTCTTAAAATTATGAGCTCAACATCTTAATCAGCATGTTTAATATTTAAGTTTCAAATAATATGGATGCCTTAAAATTTTTAGAAAATAATTAAAATTATTTTGAATCAAGAAATTTAAGCAGTGCATGTATTTTACACTAAGTTTTAAGATTAGTCTAACCATCAAAAAAACTTTGCCTAGTGGTTGAGATAGTTTCATATTTTCCTCTTGTTTCAGTGTTGATATTTGAATCCTGTAAAACACCAAAATTTTCAATATTATTTTTAAGGTAGACATCTTTTCTCCAATTGGAAGATTGGTATAATAGTATCTTCCTTCTTCACGTCCTACCCATTTAGTACAATATGGGATTAAGCTAGGTCTAAAGGTAACAAATTTGTTTGTATTAATAGTCCAGTGTACTATATAGTAATATCTGGCAATTCTTTAATCTGAAGTTCCTGAAGGAAAGTTTTGTTTGTATTTTACTATTTCTCAGGTGACTGCATGTCTGGAAAACAACCCAGGTTATATTTGTGATGCACTAATCAAATAAAAAAAATCTTTTTTCCTCACCCCTGTCTTTATAAGCCAGAAAAATGTGTAAATATGTATCAAATTCATAAAATAAAATTATGTATTTTCACTGACATGACATAAAATTGTCATTTGGAACATGATTCTTCAACTGAGGTTGGAGTTAGTTGATTTTTTTTCCTCACTAATCTGATAATCTGGCTTTTACTCACTAACCTCAGATCTTTGACTTATCAACCTGGTAACTGATGTGAAAAAAGTCTTGGAAAAAGTCAAAAGGTATAATTTTGGGTGTGAAAAAAACAAATATTTTCATTTAAAATAGGAAGTATTTTAATAAAGTAAATAATATTTTATTTTATTTAATCTATTGTATTACAATATGTTGTCGAAAAAACAGAAAACCGGAATTGGTTTAGCAAGTTTATTACATTTTGGTACAAGGAAACGTAATGTAGAATAGAAACTAGGGAAGAAAATGTTTAACCGTGAATGACTAAGTGTTTTCAGCAAAAGCTATTGCTGCTATTGCTCCTCCTGCTACTCCTCTTGATGTAGGCGTATTTTTATGTCTTTCAGCCAACGACCAAGTCTAAACTTGTCAGGAAATATTCTCCCTCACAACACAATATTACATAATTTATTATTTAAATATTAATAAAGAAAAGAGTACCGAACTGTTAAGTGCTATGTCCTACTGTATGGCAGTGAATGCTGAACAATTTCCTCAAAGATGAGGAAGAGACTTAAAGCAACAGAAATATGGTTCTACAGGAAAATGCTGAGGATACCATGGACCAAATATGTGAGCAAGGATAAATTTTTAGAGAAAATGGAAACAAAAAGGAAACTTGTACATAACATCAGGAAGAGACAGTTGAAATTTCTGGGGCCATAATGAGTAAGGAGAGCTTGGAAAATCTGTTACTCACAGGACAATTTGAGGACAAGATGGACAGAGGAAAACGTTGCATAACATACTTGATGAGTTTGAGAAAATGAATGGTGGAAGAGGGTTTAGAAATAACGAAAAGATAAAATTCATTTAGAACTGCGAGGGACAGGAAATTGTAGAGAGCCATGATCACCTACACCCTGTGGGGACATGGCACGTAAATAGAGAGAGAATAAATTAAAATACTGCATATTTTATTTTAAAATATTACCTATTTTAAATGAAAATATTATTAGATTGAGTCATAAGTAATTTCTGTTTTAGTTTATCTACTTTATTAATCAAAAAACAATTACATTTTATTCAATTATATATTTACCATTATTTTTAATGAATTGCTGTTTTTAACAAACTCTTGAATCTGGTTTTTATTAGGTTAAGTTTTCACCATCAAAGCATTTTGTTGCAATCAAAAAATGGTAATAATCAATTGGTGCATGGCTAGATTAATATGGTGGGTGGAGTATAACAGACCAACCAAGTTCAAAAATGTTTTACTCTGTTATTCTTGCTTTATGCAGTCTTGCATTGTCATAGAGGAGGAGGAGAAGAACAACCTTTTCCTTGAATCCACTGTGTACACTGACACTACTCTGCAAAAACTAAGGTATGTTAGTGTACTGTAAGTTTATTCTTAGTTAAGATGATAGATTCATCATTACAATTGGTTCTCCAAAATAAAAATTACTTACAATTAAACCCAGTATTTTCTTTGATTTTTCATACTCATAAGTTACAACTTTTCTTATGACATTTTCCATAACAAACAAAACATATATTATGACTTTTCTTACATGACTTTTTGCTTTAGCAGTTTACCCATTACTCTAACTACAATGCTAGACTTAGCTATGTCATTCTTAAAAGTTTAATGGAAATTTACGCAGAGCCTTTTGAGAAATATTTTCTTTCCTTTACAAACAAAAATGATAACCTGCAATTATCATCATCTAATATGTAACATAGCAACAACTCTAAGTAGAAGCTTTATTTGACTATTTCAGCTTTTAGCACTGAAAACATTTATTTTATTATTGTGGATGGTTACAAGCGAGAAGGGAGATTAGATGTGCTTATTTTATTACTACATAATACCTTGTCTCTCTATAACTTTACCTCTTTTGCCCCTTCATATATTGATTCCTTTTGGTATCACATGTATGATTATACTAAGATTTATAAGCTGGTAACACTTCTATATAAAGTAGATTTCTATATGAAACTGACAGAGTATTAGGTTCTTTTACTAAACCAAGTTACCCTACTTCAAACTTCTTTTCATATAGCCTGCTATTAAAGAGGCAAGTTTTCTGACCTGTGTTTCACTAGTAAATAAGTTAATTTCATTAAAAATTTGTTTCAATAAATGTTAATTTAAAGAAATGATGTCCTTATGATTTTGTTTTAATTATAAGTATATTGAAGTAGCAAATTATTTAATGACATTAATATCAAATTTACTTGTTAAAATATTTACAGAAGTGTGCATTTTTTAAAAGACACTTTCAAATTTCTGTTTTTTTAATCAAAATATTGATCTTGTTGATGTTAACCTCTTCTTTCTTGAAAGCTGAAGTTCACAGATATAAAAACCTCATTTATCCTACAAATAGTTTGTTTTGCATAATTGTAGGTACCACCACTAATTTTCGATATCTATGGTTTAAAATGAGTTTTTATAAATGAAAAAGCTTTCTTGAAGCTTTCATTTTTAGCTTTAATTGAAAGCTAAAGGATTAAATTTACTATTTACAGCAAGCAAAATACTAATACTCTGAAACAGAAATTATATTGTTTGAAAGCCTTTTTTTTTTTTTTTCTAAAATAGCTGATTAGCACCCCTTTTTAGTCATTTTTAATCACAATGTTATTCTCTGTATTAAAAAAAATCTTACAAAAATAAAATATACTTTTCTGAAAACTTTATTTGAGGAATATTAGCTGATTTAAAGTATAATTAATCTGATTTGAAACAAATATTATTTACTTTAAGTTTAAAGTAACACAGAAATGTATTTTTAAAACAAAACAGTAGCTGTTTTTTTACTTACATCACCAAATTTTACAGATTTGACAAAGCATTGACAAGTCTTGACATAATGATTGTTGTTCTATGGAGGAGAATTTATCTGTAAAACATAATTTAAGAAAACGAATTGAGCGCCTTTTATTGTATAATTATAAGTACTCAGTAATCTTACAAATGTTGGAAAATATTCTCCATAATCTAATTTTAGGAATGTTGACTTTAAATTTACTATAGTTATTGCTCTTATTTTCTGATAATGTCTTGTATGGTCAATCATACTTTCAAAAATAGGCATGTTATGTAATATTTTATATACATAAAAAAAATTTAGGATTATTTTAAAATCTCGGTGCAAAGTGATTTGCATTAAGCTTTTCAATTTTTGATTAGTAAATATAGTTTTCACTTAATAACAATATCACCTAACAGGATGAAAATAATGCAGAATTTTAAGATTTATATATTATAAATTATTATAATTGAAATTAAAAAAATGAAAACAATTCTTGTAAAAATTCATTATTCATTGAAAAAATTTGTTTTCTTAAGATAATAGTGTCCTTAATAAATGTTATTTATAAAAGCAATTAAGTTTTTCTAATTAAATAATATCATAGTTTTATTGCATTTTTTATTTTATGATTCAGAGCAGATTTTCGAGAAATGAGTAGTAGGTTGAAAAAAAAATTATTGATTTACATTCTTCAAGGTGTCCTATTTTTAAGTAATAAAAAAAATTTTAGATGAAAATTTAATTTCTTGAAATTTCATGAAATTAAGTAAGTCGGGGGTAACATGTGTTAAAAAAAAAAAAAATGTTTACCATATTTGCTAAAAATATTTTCATTCATTTGTGAATAAGTCCTGAAAGTTTCATTAAAATCTGACAATTATTTGATTTTTGTAAGAATTTCCAAATCAATGTCTTTTTCACCTGAAAAATGGAGCTAATACATTAATTGTAAATATTACATCCACCGCTGACACACAAAAAAACAAGTTTTTTAACCAAAATTTTGAACATGCTATAAACGATTAAAAAATTGAATAAAATAATAAAAAAATACTTTGGTCTTTCCTCTTAATAATAACATAAACATTTTGACGATAAAACTTTGTTTTTATTATGTTTGGGGCCTTTTTTTCATCGTACTATGCTGTTTTCTCAGTGAAAAAGTGGAAGTACTTGCATAAATGTCTTGGAAACTTATTCATGAGGAAATTTTCACACATTTTACTCTTAAAATTTCCCCACATTTTTCCCAGGCAAAATATTCGCCACATATTTTCCCAGGCAAATTTTTCCCCACATATTTTCCCAGGCAAAATTTTCCACATATATTTTCCCAAGCAAAATTTTCTACCCATTTTCACAATTAAAATTTTCCATGCATTTTTCACAGGCTAAATTATACACATATTTTTCACATTTAAAAGATTTTCCACACTTTTTATGACTAAAATTTTACATATAATGTTCATATGTAAAATTCTTTGTTTTTCATGGGTAAATTTGTTGTACATTTTTCATTGGTAAATTTTTCATTGATTTTCATGGATAAATTCTTTACATATGTATCAATTCTGCCATTCTTTCATGAATTATTTCAATTATAATCTTAATTGTTTATTGTTGTGGAATTTCAGCCATCAGTTTTATTGCTTCTTTGAATGTCATCCAGGATGCGTTTTCTTTCCTTCCAATCTCATCACCAAAATCATTCTTCACCTTCAAATTGTTTCCTCTTTATCTTTCAACCAGGAATTCATATTCTTTTTCTTCTCACCTCAATTTCTTCATTTCTTTAGATTATGCAATAAACTCTTTCTAAAAACTCTCCTTTATCTTTTACAATATACATTTCTTAACTCAAACACTTTTATTATTTGTTTTAAACCCTCAAGAAACAGAATCATCATTTTAGATTTTTTTTTATCTTCTACACTCTTTATTTGTTGCATCTTTCATTCTTTCCTGCCTTCATCCGGATTACCTTCAGCCATTTCCTTTTCTTTCTGTTACACACTACTTCAACTAATGTTATCCTTTTCCCTATATGTCTAGATCAATGTGACCTTTGTCTTCACACCAATTAATCATTTTACTCAGTTGCTTGTCCTTGATTGATCTTTTCACATAAATGCCTCTGTCATTCACTCTCATCTTTAGCTATCCATCAAATCAATTGACTCACTTCACATTTCCTGATTCTATAATCTATTGACCTTGCTACAAATGCACACACACACACACACACACAAACACACATTTTAGCTTTGATTTTTTAGCATTTGATCTTTTAAATTTTTTCTTTTAATCAATTAGTATCATGAATTTTACTAGTAAATACTGATTGCTGCAATAACTTTATCCTTTGCAAAATTAGTTTTCTCTAAAAATAAACTTGTATTATTGACTCATTATTTGAGTTCATACTTAAGGGTGGTAACTTGTAATCTCAAACTTATTAAATTTTACTTATAAGTACTTAATATTATATTTATTGTTAATCAGATTATAAACTTCAAATAAATTATAAAAAAACTACTAAAGAAATGAAATTTGTTTATTCATGATTATATTTAGTATGTAAAACTGTTAAGTAGCTAGTAAAATATTATTTGGAAAAGAAGTGCTTGTAAAAGTTTCTAGTGACATTTTTTTCTTTTAATGGTTTTCTGGGAACTTTTGCAAATATTCACTATTCTAATATTACACTGATGTAACAGTTTTCAGCATTTTTTTTTAAATCCATTAGTCTTATAAATTCTATGGTTTAAATGGCAAAATAAAAAATTCTGTATCTTTTCAACAAAGATGACAAGTGTAACATCACTAGCAATGTATACAGGAGAGCCTTTATTAGGTGAAAAGGTTAACCACCAATGCAGTAACCACTCTGATTGTTTCCCTGGCTATAATAACTTGATATTTGGCCTGCTTGTCCACACTAGTAGCATGACAAATCATATATGGTGCCTGATACCCAAATCATTACCCTTTCAACATTTGCTCCTTTCATCTTTTAGTCCCTTAGTGTCTGCAGTATTGCTGTCTTTCTCTCTGCTTCACGGAGGCCACTTCTTCAAGGTTGGGCCTTATTCACTGTTAGCCTTCTCCGCTAAATCTGCTATGCCCATGTTTTCAATATTAAGCAAATGCTGTAGTTCAACCAAAAGGCTACCAGGAAAAACAGTTATGAACATGAATTTGACTCTCTTCTTCAACCCTTCTCCTGCAAATCCATAACTGTTCTAAACATTTAATTTAATTTGCATCCACCAGTTCCCCAGTTCACCTCACCATTCACAGCCTTCTGTATGCTACAACCTTCTCTGTGAATGTTTCCTTTAAGCGATATATAATTTTTCCCTGTATCTAATTGGACGTCCTTGCTCACCTCTAAGTAAAGCAACACCACATCCACTTCCAAATATGAGGACATGAAGCTGGCACCATTGTTAATTTCCTGCAACTTTGCTGCTATCCTTGCCATTTTTACCTACCCAGCTGTGTTTCTCTTGCCAATAAATGGTCCTATCATTTTACTGCCTATTCTATTCTTCTGCTTGGCAAAAATACTTGTGGTTTAAATGATAGATTAAAAAAGAAATATCCTTACCTTGTAGGGAATTACAAGTGTAGCAGGTGCCCATAATCCAAACAGAATGAAAACAATTTATTTAGCCTGGACTCAAATGAGGAAACTGACAGAGTAGTAACCAAGAAAAAAACAAACAAAGGAACCTGAACTTTGAAGTCATTTGAGCTTGTATTTTTTTCCTGGCCTACCTCACCTCAATTCTTCACCCCCTTCCATGCATTCATTACACTCACCAATCCCATCACAAATTCATATCGTCATTGTTCACTCATCAAAGTATTTTCTATGCCACTTTTCAGCTAAATTGTGTATTCATAAACGAATGATACTGGGTTTGATTCAATACATGTTTTAATATCCTGAAATTGTTAGGACCACAGACCAGGTAAGGATTGTTGTATGGAGCAAAAGAAGTAATGGTCTGAAGATGACGAGATGTGAAAATACACCACAAAGAAATTATAGCCCATCTCTAGACTCATTTGCTACATTTTGTTTGCAATATTGAAATGGCCATGATAATGTAGCAAAATTATTGTTTAACTTCCCTGCCTAGAAAAAAATGTTCTTTTCTACTTTAATGAACTAATTTATCCCAGTTCCAGTAATTTTTAATAATAAAAGAATTCTCTTTGAATCGCATCATGCACAGAAAAAAATCCCTACTTCTGTTTAGGTCAAAAAGTTGAAGGATATCCCAGATTGAGACAGGATTTTCTGTAGTTTGGATTTTTTTTTTATCACCAGCAAATGTCTTTTCTAAAC
The DNA here is from genome assembly GCA_964036315.1 of Acanthosepion esculentum. Lineage (NCBI taxonomy): Eukaryota > Metazoa > Mollusca > Cephalopoda > Sepiida > Sepiidae > Acanthosepion > Acanthosepion esculentum. The sequence goes on from OZ038502.1 coordinate 32,819,314, forward strand.
ATAATTTGTTTCTCTGTTGAGCAAAAAGCGAAAGTGCTTCAATACTGACTGATATTCTTTTCTGTAAGTTGATGTCGAGCCTATTTTCATAGCTTCAGAATTTCTCCCAAGACTTGTAAATGACACACTACAGCTAATTCACTTTGAGCTGTATCTTTCCAGAGCATTATTGTGCTTTAGGACAAAATCTTTAAACCTCATAAACCATTCCAAACAAATGCAGCATCATTACCATAAACTTCAGTAATCCATTGCCTACTTTCTGCTCCACATTTTCTCCAGAAGAAACATGAAGAGTAAGCCATGTTGAATGTGCATTTTATATTTAGTGATGATTTCAGCCAAAATAGAATAAGTTACCTTTTCCATCTCTACTTTATGATATATAGACTTTATGAATTTAAGCATAATACTAGATTATCAACAAGGTATCATTAATTTACAGTTGAATTGGCTAGATGTAACCGTAGGTTCTATACTAACATACTTGAGTATCTACAGTAGTTTAAGTAGCCAATTGTAAATAAGTTTTAGTTATAATACAGGAATCTTAGGTTATATTCCAAGTGCTGCCTTGGTAATATTTGTTATCAACAAACCTACCAGAAAACAATTATTTTAGACTAAGAGAAAAAATAGTGTGGAGATTTTTATGATATAAAAGATTTGTCCAGAAAGTATCCATCCATTTTGAATATCTCCATTGCACAGCCTTAATATGATTTCAGAACCAATCAGAAGTGAGGCCTTGTTGTACATGTATGAACACTCTCCCATGAAAGTGAGCTTGTGTACTGTGGGGTCATCACATTCATAGGGACTAAGTGAGTAGATCATTGAAAGGGGAGAGATTTTAGATGATGGATGAGATTAAGAAGAATGTTAATGGCAGTCTCTGAAAAAAAAGAATGTTTTGAAAAGTGAAAAGGGGTGCTGGGATAAATATATGAGTTCCCAAAACTTTAAAGTGAACTAAGACGCCATTGACTTAGGTTGGCTATTTTTTAATTTAAAAAGAATATTATAATGCACCCACTGCAAAGCTCAAGCGCCACTCAAGTTAGAATGTTACTGTGAAAATGGTAATAATGAATGAGGTAAGTCTTGTGACTAAAAGAGGTGGTGGTCAGAAGTGAAGCATATGAAGATAAGGAGGATAGATACAGATTTACATTTGACTTGAAGCAGTTAAAATTGTAGTGTTCAGGGAAGCACCTATCTGGGAGCCTGTGCCACAACGTAACAGTTCTTGTGGGGGAAAAGCTGTCTGAATGGAACTTCCTTCTTCCATCTTGAACATGGGGGAAATGAAGATGATTCAACTCTGTGGAAGTAGCACATTAATATTAAATGGCTAAATACCTTCCAGACAAACCTTGTAAATAACAATTCTACTTGGTTGATGGTTTACAAACCATTCACTATCATAGTGAGTTTGGTCCCAACTGTATGTCCTACTATTTTGGCTGAGATATTTGCATATTTTTCACTAGTATCGGAGGTCGGGCGGAGTAAAATTCTGAATTACAGATGCTGATTTTCAAAGCAGGTACGCTTCCATTGTACATTTTCCAACCTTGAACCACATTAAGCTCAGTAAATAGCAATATTGAGTGTAGTTCTAATACATTACAAAGTAATTTTTTTATCTTTGTAGTCAGTATTTTAATAGTAAAATCTACAATACTTAAAAGACTTTAAATAACTTGTTTATTCATTGTGAATTAGACATTTACATTATCAGTTTCATGTTTATTATTTACTCACCTCCACATGAATTTCACATGTCTAATGGAAAGTGTCTTGGAGTGCCATGTATAATATTAGCTATTTGGGAAAGATACCAATTTAAACTGAAGCCTGACAGCCACTATTCAAGGTATGGCTAGTCTGTAAACAAACTGAGGCAATCATTAAAATATATATGGTAATCACAAACGCTGTGGGATAGAATGGAATTATCACTTGATAGTACTACTAAAAGTTAATTTTAATCATACCTAACCAAATATAAACATAAATATGTAATAAAATATAATCCATTTTTTTTTTACCAACAATTATTTTATATAACATATTTTCTTTGCATTAATTTGTAAATATTCTTTAAGTTTACATTTTACCAGAGCAAACTCTGTCTGTTAAGAAATCCTTATATAGTGAAAAAAAACTTTTGATAGTGTTTAACATTTTTTCTCACAAAAAATGTTGTCAATAAGACAGTTATTCTCATGACACTGCTATTACTGTATACACTTTTGACTCCCTCAACAATGTTTATTGTTTTAAAAAGTGATGTTTACAATTTTATAAAAACCCAAACATATGAAAGTTGATTTAAACATTTTCTTTACTCTTGAGAATTGATGACAACAATATATTGATATTTTTATAAAACATTTGGTTTTCATAGTTATTTATAGGTAAATAATAAATATTGCATTGTAGTTGGTTTACATAATTTGATAATTTTGTATTTTTTTAAAATTTTTGATTAAAAAGATTTCTTTTCAAATTTATTTATTTATAAAATGATAAATAATAAATCTTTTTAAAAGGCAAATAATAAATATTACATTGTATTTGGTTCACATATGTTTATAATCTGGTAAATAAACATCACTGAGGGAGCCAAAAGTGTATATAGTAACAGCAGTGTCAAGGGAATAACTGTCCTTTTGACACACCACTTTATTTGTGGGTACAAAGGTTAAACATTGCCAAACTTTTTATGTTTTTCTATGAATTACTTAGCAAAGAGTATTGCTTAGAGCTGCAAAGGACAAGAAGTTGTGAAGAGCTATGATCACCCATGTCCTGAAGGGGCACAGCACATAAAAGAAGAAAATGGGTGATTCATCTTTATTGTTTTCACTACTATATTTCAGTTATGATCTTTAGCCTTCTTCAGGTATATTTTACATATGAGTTTCATTGTGTATGACACACATACATTTTTAATTAGGCCAGAGTTCACAATGGCTGAAACATTGTGGTGACAACAACAAAGATGAGGACAATAGTCTGATTGTAAATAGTGTAAATAAAATGTGAATTTTGATTAAAACAAACACTGAATATATATTGTTATGTAGATATGTATATTTGATTGTCTTTTTAAAGTAAATTCAATTATCAACTTTGCTGATCATTTATCTACAAGAATTATGTCATGATTTTACCATTTTTCTTTCATTTACAATTCTGTCTTGTAGAACTGTTAAAAAGTTCTGTTTTACTCTTATTTACTTTCCTGAATCTCTTATCTTTGCAAAGCTACCAAGGTGTTATATATTTATAATTTCAGTCTGAACAATTAGGTTTGCATAGTGGTAAAAAAGTGTTCAACTAATTCTGCTGCATTCCTCCCTGTATTAAGCCACAAGATCTTTTCTCTGGTGGTAATCCTGGCTTTTCTATTCCTGATTACTGTTCTCTATTTCTTTTTCCATTTTTTCACATTTCAGAGTTTTTTGTTTATATTTTTATTTTATTTTTTACTACGAGTAAAAAAGATTAATTTTCATGATAACCAATAAATAGTCTGGCTGGCTCAAAAAATGTTACAAATTACCTGCAATTTGCATGATTTTTTATTTACTGTTCTTTAGTTTAGTGAGAAGTCAATTCCATTTCCTTATGGATGTAATCTCTGCCATTTCTCTTCTTTCTTTACAATTATCTCTCATCTTTTCTTGATATTATAACTTGCTATCTGTCTCTCTCATTTCATATATTATTCTACATTTGTGGCTGACTGATAATATAAACACTTACTCTCCCTACTTTGACTACTCTCAGCACATTAAGGGCATCTACTGTAAAGCTAAGGGTAAAAAGTTTTCCAAGTCTAGTTATTTTCATGGTTACTAGATACCACATTATTGTAGCCATGTAGCAGATTTACAAAAGAGTGATGTGGCACCAAAATCCAAGATGTTATGAGGTTTAGTTAAAATTTGGGAAGTATTTTGGTACATGTATACTAAAATACCAAAAGTGTCCATATTTTTAAATTTTGTTTTTTGTCATTCAAAATAAAGGAAATGAATTCATTATAAACAGTGAAATAAAAATAAGTTTTTCATTGTGGAAGCAAAATTGGGTGAAAAGTGACATGACAATAAACACCCTGTGGGAGGGACAACATATATTTGAAGCAATTTCAAGAATTCTTCTGACCATAACCAGATGAATACTTGTAGTTGCATTAGTAGAAACAACCAGAAAATAGTGAAATAGGTACCTTATTTTTTGTCTGAATTTCTGGGATGAGGAGTTATCATTATTTGCACCATTTACATTTGGACTATTGTCCTCATCTTTGTTGTTGTTAGCACAACACTTCTTCATCAGGTGTATATCAATCTACTGAACTCTTTATTTAACCTACAGGATTAGACTGTTCCTGTTCCACTGCCCATGTCTAGGGATATCTAGTCTAGTTCTTATTTTTAGTATTGCTCAGTTATTGCTCACCTCTTTCCAGGTACACACTTTCCAGCTCAATTACTACGTCACCAAATTCAGGAACCGATGCTTTAATCCACTAGGCTGTTGTCCCGTAAGACAATTCTCTGTAGTGAACTTGGAGCCTTAAACCTAACCTGCTGATTAGTTGTGCTACTCCTGATGCTGCCTGTCATTTTTAACTCTTGCTGTTGAAAACTTGCTGTCATTTGTCTTTCTTTCTTTATTAACAGCTTCCATATTGTATTTATTTCTATGCTAGGCCTACTAAGGAGGCCCCCATCTGTCTAGCATATGTGCTGATTCTTTCAAATATCTAAATCACCAGTGTACTTTCAGGTCCAGCATTTTCACTTTATTCCACAGTGGATGATGACTTTGCTTTTCACTCCATATATGATCAGCCATGCCTGATTTCATTGTCTCATTCCTCATCACAGCATGCATCTGTAGGATTTGTTATAAATTTGGGAAGAGGATATTCTTAGCAGTCATTCCTATGATATTGGAACCAATAATTTTAATACAGGTGTATGAAAATAGCAAATTTCCAGACAGGGTGGTGATATAAAATTTCTTCAAAAGTACTATGGTATATATGACATCATCAATTTTAATATTGCCCCTGACAACACCACCACCTTGCATTTGGATTTACTAAGTTTAATTCAACCATTCAAGATGTCAGCAAAAATATGTCCCTTTCTTATCAACTTCTACAGTAGATATTACAAAATTATTGTTTTATTCATTAGATCAGTGTTTCTCAACCTTTTTAAGCAACAGCAGACCTAGGAGAAAATGAAAATATCATGGTACACTTAGCAAAATTTTTAAAAAGTATACATTTAAATGTTATGAAATAAAACCATACATTTAAAAAAATACACACACAATTATGAACTTACTTTATTTCAACTATTTACTTGTGCAGCTTATTTAGTGTGAAATTATTTGAAAAATAAGTTTAATACTTATTCAAATATTAATCCTGTACCAATACAGCTTACACACACACACACACACATATATATATGCTGTAATGATATGTTTTGTGGCACACTTAGGAGGATTGTGTGGCACACTAGTGTGCCATGGCATGGCAGTTGAGAATCACAGCATTAGATATTGTTAAAGATAATACAGTCTGGCGCAAGAAAAAAAAAGGACTTGGTGTTATGTAGCTTATATAAATGATGATGTACAAGTAAAATATATTTAACTTTGTAGTTGAGGTTATAGTTCAAAATATTTAAGTTGCCATTTTTTTAAATTTTGGAACCCAAATCTTTTAGTGATTTGTCTTATCTAAATGAAAAGCATTTTTAAGACAAGTTTGCTAATTTTAGAGAAACTCCACAAGTCTTATGAGTAGGCAATTTTATATTCTGTCATCTAACAATCTAATTAGTGTTTGGAAGTAATAAAAAATGCACCAAGACAGTATTTCTTCTATTTAGCACTTACAAATTTGGCTCCAGTATCAGAGAAGAATTCATATCCTAAATACTTGTCTGGTCACATTCATAACCATAAAACTTGAAGAAGGCAAACACTATAAAAACAAAACACTCTTTGTAGGTTTTCAATTTAATATTTGTAAAATACTCAATATTTATGTAGCATAGTTAATTACTTTTCAGACAAACTCTATTCACTTCATTTTCGTATTAATGTTCAGAGAAGTTAAAAGTAACAGAAAGATTATTGTTGTACTTTCTGTAGAGATAAAAATAACCTGAAAACTTTATTTTCCATTTACCCTTGCTGATAAAGATGTCTCAGAATTCACAGAAGAGACAGTTGCCAATTCCTTCCAGTTGCCCCATCCTTCACTGGTTCTAACCCGCTCTTTTTACCAAATATATACTTTTGCTTCAGCCTTGATAACAAAGGCAAAAATGTTTATTTTGACATCATATTTTCTTACATTTCAAAACTAGTACAGTCTACCAACATTTTAAAAAACAATAAAACACTTACCATGTATCATACTTAAAAGGTGGCTTAATTCAAATTTTGATTTGAATTTTCATAAGACCATAAAATTTAAAAAGAAAAAAACAAAAAAAAACACACTCTCTATTTTATATTATGGGGTTGTTGAAAAGTTCTCAGCCTAAAAAACTGCAGTTTGATCATTTTGTTCAGATTATTGAAAGTAGGTCATGGGCTGAAAATATTCACTTTCACTTTATTTTTATCAATTCATCCCAAGCAAGGTGATGATTCCACTAAGGCACAAGGACTACTGGGAGTAAAAGAGTATAAAGACTTTAAATGGAACCAGAAACCCAATCCTAAACTGGAAACAAGGGATAAACCTCTAAAAAGACTGGTGAAAGACTGTGAACCAGATGATAGGCAAACCTATCTACACCTATTGAAGAAAAAATAAAGTAGTTAATTAAATTTCAGAGTTTAGGCAGATATTTTAGAAGTATAGAGTTGAAGTAAACTTCAGAAGGAAGCAGAAACTCAATCCTAAGCAGAAAACAAGAGATACTCTTGTTCAAAAGATTGGGAAGGAGTTTGAATGAGATGATGCAAACCTATCTAATCCTATTGACAAAATGAATGTTTTTACAACCAAAAAGATTAAATCTGTATTTGTTGAAATGTAAAATACTTGTATCTTATTTATTCCTGTTTGAATGATTTTGAGTTTTTACAGTGATTGAATCAACTGTAATGGGTTCATTGTTTTGTAGATGGAACAAAGGTACTTTCAGATCTATGTACAGCACACGTTGAATAAGTTAAGCTGGACCAATATAACTTTAATAGAAACAACATTAAAAATTATATACATTCTTTTAGGTTTTCTATTCTTCTTTAAAAAACTGTTTATTAAAATAATTCTTTCATATATAACATTTAGGATTATTACAACATCTAATAAAATATACAAACAAAAAATGAGTTTTCTTTTTGTAGCTGTTGCTTTGAATAAAAGTTCTTTTACCAATTATATGCCTCATCTAACAATACTTGAAACTAATTCTTCTCTGCTGTTTTCTTATTCAACAAGAGGTTTTTGGTGCAACAATATGACTCATAAGCCTGAAGATTCTACAGAACATGATAATCAGAAATATGAGTTGATGGGTCTGTGGTTAAAGGGCTTTGATTCAGTGACTGGTGCCATCTAGGTGAAGATCAATAACAATCTAGATAAAAAAAATCTTTGACTTTAAAATTAGGGTTTGTTTCCTTTTATCATGGAATCACAAATTACAAACAAAGAAAAGCTGATAAAATTGAAGGGAGAAAGTCATTATTCACTTATTGTGTTTTATGCATTAAGAATCTACAAATATATCTAAAAAATAAAAATACAATGATTCCACTATCACCACCACCACCACCTTATTCATGAGGGATATTTTCAAAGACCCTAAGCAGATGTCTGAAATTGTTGGTAGAACTGATATGAAGTGGAAAGAGTATATTGAATCAATTACTAGGTCTGCAGCTATGAAAGTTGGTTCACTGTGTTGAGCTAGCCAATTTTTCTCACCAGAATATATCTTGCAAATTTATAAGACTATCATTTGTTCTTGCTTTGAATATTGTTGCCACATCTGGTCTAGTGCTCCTGCTATATATTTTGAGATTCTTGATAAAATCCAAAGAATCTGCAATGTTATTGGTCCTGACCTGGCATCTTGGCTTCAGTCACTTTCCCACTGCCATAATGTAGCTTCCCTGTGCCTTTTCTAAAAATACTTTTGTGGTTATTTGTTTTGATAAACTTTCCTCTAAGAATTTAAACACAGTGCTAGATTGACAACAAGGTCTCATCCTTTTGCAATTGAAATGGCTAAATGCAACAGTAAGTTCTATGCTAACAGTTTCTTCTCTCACACTTCTCGCTTGTGGATCTCTCTTCCAGCTTCTTGCTTCCCTGTCAACTTTGATCCTCAAAAATTTAAATGCAATTGTCAGTTGTTATCTTCTGTCTTCTTGTTGTTCTTTTATTGTCTACTCTACTTAATAGTATATTTTTCTCATATTCTGTCACACTCACTACTCCCCCCCCCACAGCGTCTTAGAGGCTTTATTGCCTTGCTTGGGGTGAAATGATTAAAAAAAAGGTACAGAAGTTTATGGCCATATCATGTTGAAACCTCCAGTTTTCACTGAAGCTAAGCAATGTCGAGCATGGCAAGTAGCCATTTTACTGAACATAATACATTTTTTCTCAGATTATTTTATATCTCAAAATATTTCTTGTTTTAATTTTCCACTTCTGTTTAGAATCTTGATCTAAGATCAAGGATGCCTACTCAAAAGAAAAATCCAAGGCATGAAGCTCCAGCAATTATATGTTAACCTCCTTCTTATCCTTTTTTGAAATGTGTAATTTTGAAAAATTATTTAAAACATTGCTAATTTTTCTTAAGATTTGCATGGATCATGCCTAGAAAATCTGCAAGATAAATTATCTACCATCAGCCAAGTGTTGTCTGATGAAGAAATCTTAAAATGAAGAATTGACACTAAGCACCTTGACCAAAACAATCAGCAAATCTGGCTAATTGTTTTCTTTGGAATAGTTGGTAAAACATCAGCTAATTGCCAATAAATTCAGATTTACATATTTTTTTATAATGTTGTAAATAAACTATATAGTGTGTAATATTTTGTTGTTATTAAAATTCTAAACATAGTGTTCTAAAACGATAACCATTACCAAAAATGTATACAATAATAGCTGCATCAAGAGAAAAAAAAAACGTTCTTTTGAGACAGCAATTTTTATTGTTAGTATTGAATGTAAGATTTACTAATATAGAGAATGGAATTGATGAGTCAAGTTCAAATTTCAACTTAGTGTGTTGCATTCATTTCAAACTAATTCCCTTCTCTTCTCCCTCCAAGCTATGAGTTAAATAGCAGGGTGAACTGGGTTCTAGCCTTAGGTCACAGCCAGTTTAGGAGAACTGCTCTGAATTCAAAACCATGGAAAACTACTCCATCTTTCCCAAGAATTTATGGAAATTCACAGATAGTAAAAGCAATAGGAATCTCTGGCAGCCAATCAAAGAGATGAGCAATTCTAAATTCAAAACCAAAAAGAAAGCAATGGGAAATCACTCCACTATTTATTTCCAAGAAGAGAGAGATTAAAGAAAAGTTAATGAAAGAGCCATAATCGCTTACATCCTGAAGGGATATAGCATTGAAAAGAAGAATTTGTCATTGACCAGGTTTTATAAAATGACCAGACATTAATTGCTACAAAATTTGATTGTTGTGAATATTAATGAACAAGTGCATGTTGGATGACAGAACAAAAGTGACCATTTAGGTTAATGGTTGCAAATATCAAATTCTTTGATTCATGTTAAATGAACAGATGGATAGCTTTGATTGTGGTGTTGATTTCTTTTAGTAATTGTACTCATGAAATAAAGGAAGATTCTTTGACGAGATTTAATATTTTAAAGTAAGTAAAAGTCTATATCTTTATCCTGTTATAATAAAAGAGCTTTGATTTAAGTTTCTTGGCTGATAAATAGTACAAAAAGTTATATTTATATACCAGAATAAACATATGAGGGTTCAGCAGCTCAGTTCTTAGAACCAAACAGCCAGATTACCCTCACATTTGAATTTATTATAGTAGTGAAAGCTTGTGTAGAACTGACTGCACTTTTAGGAAGAACCAAATACAGGGAGCTGGTGCACAACATACCACAAGGTCCCTAAATGACTCTCCTTGGGTTTTGAATTCAGAATTGTCCTTTGCATAAACCGGTTGCTAACCAAGGCTATAGGACCCAGTCTGTTCTGCTATTGCCCATAGCTACAGGATGGGGGAAAAAATGGATTCATACCTTTCTTAGGGGTAATAGCACATAAGTGAATGTAATGAACTCAACTGGAATTCGAACTTGGCTCTTTAATTTCTCAATCCGACCCACTATCCATTACTCCACTGTGCCTGCCTCTCTCATATATATATATATATATAAACGAGTAAAGCCACCTAAATATAGAATTTAGTATCTTGTCCCTTGAACCTCATAAAGATTGCAAAACAGTCATATAACAAACTAGGAGTCCACATAAAACTTTAAGTCCAGAAAAAAACAGCAATATTTGAGTATCAATTTTTATACTTATATTGGCTCAGTTCATATATATTTTTATATTTCACACACACACACACACACACACATATATTTATGAGAGAGAATGAGAGCATAGGATTATTTTATGTTTGAATGAGTGTGTGCTTAATATAATGCATATGCCTGTGTAAATATATATTCACATTTTTTTAAAAAAAAGAAAGCTGTATAACTAAATGTCTAATGTATACAAGTGTGGATCAATAATTCTTTAGTCTGCCATTTAATTATTAGTTGAATTTTGAATTTAAATTTTCACTATATAATATTCACACTATTGATATTCACCATAAGAATTAAGTGCATTAACAAAAAAGGAAGTAAATGTTGAAAAATAAATATTTGTTATATAAAACAATACATTTTTCATCATTCGATTGTAGGCTTGTTGGTGTACCTAGATGCTGAGTGAGAAATGTCTATGGCAAAATTTCCAAAACCACTAGAAAAATCATATCCAAATGTATATACTGTTTACTTTTAAAAATATTAGTGGATAATACCAAAATATTCTACAGCACACAATGCAAGGAAAGGCCCCAAACTCTAGAAGCCATTATTATACAAAATAAACAGCCCACATTAAATAAAATATCATTCACCACAGGAGATGGTATCTTGAAGTGGATATGATATATTTAATGTGCACATATATTAATATAAGAAAAAATACAAATGAATAAATAGATAAAATAATTTAAAAAAATTATAAACAATAAAAATAAGTAAATAAATAAATCACATTCTTTTTGTGTGACCTTGTTCTCTATTGAGAATGAGGCCACACAAAAAGAATGTTATACATGACACTACTGTAGGTCACTTCAAACTTTCAAAAGAATACCAGAATATAGACAAAGGAATTCTAACTGCTACACAGACACCAAAGTTTTTCTTGAAAAAGACTGTGATGGTTGATAGCACTTGAACAGAACAATAACAAAATATGAAATTCAGACAATTTAACCACAACTTTGTGCACAATACTCAACACCTTATTCAAAAATTGGAAAAATGTAATAAAAAATGAGACAGACCTTGTTGTATCTTTTTCATCTAACTTGTTTGGGTGAATACTTGCTGCCTAAATATACTCGATTCACTGTTTAATTTATATATTCAATATCTTACTTATATACTTGTTTTTAAATATTTCTCTCTCACTTGCTCACTCACTCACATACAATGCAGTTGGATACCTAAGTGTTTAAAAAAAATGGATACACTTAGTAATGAATTTGATCACAAAAAAATTAATATTATCCAGAATAGTAAAAATGGTGTCTGAACTGTATACTTTCTAGGAGAATCAATTAGAATTTTTTCTAAAAATAAAAAAAATAAAAATAAAATAAATCAATATCCATTCTGAAATGTTATTCCTTATTTATTTTTTTTTTTTTTTTACTTTTTCATTCTTCCTTCTCTCCCAATAGGAGTAGATAGGTTTGACTATCATCCAGTTCACACTCCTTCCTGGTCTGTTGAATAAAAGTACATATTTATTCCTTGTTTCCTGTTTAGGATTGAGTCTACAGTTCCTACTAATGTCTACTTCCACACTATACTTCTAATGTCTCCAAATGAACTCTGAAATGTTATTCACTAATTAACTCTTGATCTCTCTAAGTCTAGAGTTAGTTTTTATCTTTCCTGCACAGCCCCAAGAAATACAACACCAGACAGTAACCCTTTGCCTTGAGTGCCTCTTCAGCCTTGTATAGTAAAAAAGAAAAAATTAAGTAATAAATTTTTCTGTTTCTATTCTGTGTAAATATGTATAACCTTAGAAACAAATTGGTAGATTAGATCTATGCTATTCATGTAAAAATTATGGTGTATATGTATTTAGTGTACATAAGGGTAAAACTTGTACAAAATGTCATGATTTATTTCTAAGACAACATATATTATAAAGTGACTTGCCCAGACAATCCATTCATCAATTGGGCCAAGAGGAATGTTCAAATGTGCACAAAAAATGTTTTGTTCTTGATGTCTTCTGCTCACTGTTGAATTAGTTAAATGTAACCACCACTTCTAGTCCAACAACTTCTTTGTTCTCACTTCTGTGGAACTCCTTTCTGTTTGCTTGCTTCCCTGATAACAACAATCTTCAAAAATTTAAATGAAATGTCAATCGCCATCTTCTATCTTCTTGAACCCTGTTCAGCTTTTATCCTTTCCTCAGACTCCCTCTATACCCAGTCCTTTCTCCCACCTTCACTCTCTGTAACCCTCTGTGTAATAGTGGCATTCCAGCCTTGCTGCGGATTAAATAATTTAAAAAAATGTGGAGTTATCTTTGAAAGAAACCATTAGCATTTGTAATTGTTCAGTGTAAGACCATAATTTCTCTTTTATTATCAGCATTCAGACAAGAAAATTATTTGTGTCCTTTGAAAAAACAATTCCATTGAACAATTTTTTCTCCAAAAATATTTTTTATACTTTTCCAAAGATTTCTCTTTGGGAATTTAACAGGAACAAATGGATTCTGTTTTCTTTTTCTTTTAAACTACAAATATAAACAAAAAGATTGGTCATGTGAAAATGAATCTTGATGCAATAAATAATGACAATGCATACACTGATTTATTCAGTGTAATGTCCTCATCTTAGTTATTGTTGTGGGTGGTATATTGGCCTGCAAACAGATAATGACTGCCAGAAGACAACACACAAAACAAAAGACTTGAGTAAAAAATATATTGCTATTTTTGTTAAAGAAAATACATCAACAAAAATAAGGTTGCTGTGAACTAGACAAAAATTTTCTCTGCATGCTCATGTTGAGTGTGAGAAGAGTTGTCCTGAAAAGGACAGTTTTGTTGCATATCATTACTGCTGGTGAGGATGGCTACAGCTGGAGACCTACTGGAGATGGCTGGAGCAGTGGCCAATGGTGAGTTGCAGATGATGATGCCTGGCTGGAACTGCTGCTGATGGCTGAAGGAGCCTGTTGTCAGCTGCTGGAACAGATACTACACTTTGATTCTAGTCATCTGAGCAGCGGAAGGCTTATTTACCTGTCCTTCCCATGGAAGGTATTTTTCGTTGCTTTGAGGCCTCTTTAGATCCAGAATCAGTTTTACGATTGCTGGTTAAGCTTTTTCTTCTGACTGTTTTTAAAAAAAAGTGGGAATGCCAACAGGATACAACATTATTATCACAATATTTTGGCCAGTGTGCCCTCTGGATTTCTTCAAGTATGTATTGTAGTTGGTAAACTTTCAAGAATTTAAAACCAAAGCCTTTATTCAATCTATGAGAGTAGACCGACACCTGAAGAAGACTGGAAACTATAATGACCAAATCAATGTAATGATGATAACCAAAATAACGACTCTAATCTCAACAAATCCATGTATAATTCTTAATTTCAAAAGTTAAAACAAATTTTTAGCTGACAACAAATATTGTATAAATAAACATGGCTTGTGGTCACATCACAAAGAAACACTGTTTCCCATACGATCACCGAAGTTAAGCAACATCAAGCTTGGTCAGTACCGAGATAGGTTACCACTTGGGAATACCAGTTGATGTAAACTTGTAAGTATGGGTAGTGTAATGGATAATGATTTGGAATTGTTAATCGAAGAGCTGAGTTTCAATTCCTGTTAGGTTCATTATATTCATTTACGTACAAATACTATTGGAAAAAGTATGAATCCACCGCTTCTCCAAAAAATTCTGGGTTAATTAGTAAAATTTGTATCACTAAACCATTATTATCTAAAAAAATCTTACAATCTAAAATATTTCCTGGCTTTAAACCTGCAAAGGTTGATAAGTCATAAAAAGCAAATCAATCAATAAATATTTCTTAGTTATAAATTTCATTTATTTAATCTTGATATTGGAAGTTATATGCAGTTACTTTTCAGAAGCAAGGAATTCATTTACTGTCAGTTCAGTCAATGCCTTGACCTCTTGAGCTAGTACCATATTATCTTGTGTATAATACAAGAAATCTTAAATAAAAATTAAAAGCAAAGAAAGGGGGGGTCATATTATACACAAGTACACATTTTCAGAAATTTTTACTCATCTTAAAATACCTCTTATTTGAAACAGCAAGATTGCAAATACACCCAGTTAACACAATAGATAATAAAACACAAAATAGGCAGGTGTTGATGAGAATTATTTACAAAAAGAATTTGATATGTCGGTAATATTTGTTCTTTGAGAATCAGCATAATTGAACGTCTTTTGTCTCGAAGGCAGGAAATTCACTGAAATTGATTAAAAAAAAAAATTAAAGGGTATGCACAAGATGTCATGTTTTGATAACATTCATGTTACAACAAAGCAACTCCCCCCCCCCAAGATCAAAAATCAGTTTTGAAATGCAAATTAGGAGAATAAGCACACAATAGCTAAACATGCAGTTCATTTCTATTCTTTAACCTTTATCACTTTGTATGTGACTTTATTTGCTGTTCAAAAAGTTTATCCTGCTACTAACAGTGACTCTAATCCCTGAATTTTAATTTTTTTGCATTCCATGGTTGTGTTGTCATATTCTGCTATGGCAACAGGAAACACCTCTGAGTGAAATCAACAATAAGTTTAATGCAATTGAGAAGCCTTGAAAAAGAATGCAGTGGAAGTAATATTAATAATGTAGAGTGCTAAAGGTTAATATTGTTAAAAATTAAATATTATAATGAATTTATGTACAATATCAAGATTTTAATGGATAATATGGTACAACTTTAAAAAAAAATTATATAGGGATGGCTATACTACAGGGTCCTATTATATTCAAGGATGTAATTTATTCTGTTTTTAACTTCAGAAACATGGGAGTTATACACAAGAAAATATGGTGTGTGTCTATATATATATATATATATATATATATATATATATATAAAATCTACCTCATTCGCTCTGTACTTCTTGGCTATTTAATTGGACACACTGTAGTCCATAAAATCAACTCAGAACATAATTGCCATTTTTTTAATTACTTTTGCATGATTGCCATTTATCACTTTCCTTTGATGTAATAATATCTTTATAAGGGCTTCAGATATGGTGCAAATCAATACACAGCCAAAGAATATGTCTTTGAGCAACCAGGAGCATAATGTCCATATAGAAAAATGTTGATTCTTCTTTATGGTTCATCAACTCTCTGTAGCTCAATCTTCATCTTCAAAAGATTTCTTATATTGCCTTATTTGATATGCTGACATGAAAGTAATGCCTCTCATTGATTTCTTGTCTATAAATGAAAGAAATCATTGTTATCATTTTTGTATTTGCTCCTAAAACATTGCACACACTAGATACAAACCTGAAATAAAGACATATAGAACTTCTTGCTATTGTTGATGTGCTTGGTACCTAATGACATTTCTATATTGTAATTCTTTTATTTGATTACCATTTCAAACTGTTTAATGTATCCTTCAAAAATAGATACTTATTCAATTAACTTTATTTGTACAGCAAACACTTGACTATTACTTCTAAACTTTAATTCTAGTGATTGTTTCATTCTTATGTGATATACAAACCCAGTGTGACCGAATTTAAAATTTTAGCTACTTATGACTTTTAGAGGCTGCTTTTAAAATAAGTTTGGTTAACTTGAGCTACTAATGAGAAGAAAATATAAGACTGCAGAAACACTGTAAAGCTGGAACACAAGGGGAAATAGAAAAATCAGGCTTGGGTGACCATGTATGGAGGGAAAAGAGAGATCACCACCCTCCCTGGGATGAGGTTGAAATAATAGAGAACATCACTGGAAAATACGAAAACTTAAGGAATCAGAATATATGCTAGGCCACAAAAATCTTCTAAGCTGGCCAAGCATAGAAATGAATATAATATGGGAACCAATCATACAGAGAACTAGAGAAAAACAACAATAACAAAAAATGGTTGCTGAAACATTAGGTTTATAAGTCCCCAAAATTCACTCACTGATGTCCCCAAGGACAATGTGATGGTTGAGTAATCCAAAAAGTGACTTGACCCAAATAATTGTAAGTTCAGTACCTGGCCACAGCAGAGGTGAACAAAAACTTGGAGATTTGAGTTGCTAAAGGGAATTAACTGAAACTGAGATATCCAGAAAAGGCATGACACATGGAACTAGAACAATCTATCTCCATGGGTTAAATAAAGGGTTAGGTCAGAAATTTCAATGTATATCACCTGAAGAAGGCTGGAACATACAACAGCCAAAACATTGTGAATATGACAAAGATGAAGACAATAGCCTGAATAAAGCAAATAATGTAAATAGTTACAATATAGACTATAGAAAATAGACTAATATAGACTATAGAAATATAGACTGATAATGAGAAGAAAGTTAATTTAAAATTTAGTAGTGTTGCACTTTCAGATGTATTAAATTGCTGCTTGTAGCTCAATCTGTCTACTTTGTTTATAGATAAATACTTGCTTAATAAGTGGATATTAATATTAATTGGGGCATCAGTTTTATTTTCAACTAAATAATAATCAGATCCTACAATTTTTTGCCATAGTGAATTTGATTCGTTTCCTCTAGAAAACATACATGTAGGCAATATTGTCAGATAAGGTTACTGTTTACTTTTAAAAAATAAGCCAAGCTAACTTGGGCTACTAATGAGAAGAAAGTCAATACAAAATTTAGTAGCACTGGACTTTTAAATATTTACCAATTTGTTACTTCTTAGCTCAATATGGCAACTCTTCTTGCTGATCAACAGTTGACTAACAAGCAAATATTAAGTGGGGGATCAGTTTTATTTTACAACCAAGTAATAAACAGATCCCCCACTTTTTGCCATATTAATTCCATTTATTTGTTCTATGTAGACAAATAAACATCATTTGTCTACATGACTGGGCCAGTTTACTTTTAAAATAAGCCAAATTTACTTGGCTATGAAGGACAAAAATATCAATTCAAAATTTAGTTGTACAGTGTAACCCGGATATAAGAGAAACCCGGATATAAGAGATTTTCTCTGGTCCCAAATTAGAGCCATACTTACCTAAACAAAATAGACCAAACCCTGATATAAGAGACTTCTTCTCCGGTCCCGACGACTCTCTTATATCCGGGTTACACTGTACTGGATTTTCACATGTAGTCCAATTTGCTACTTGTTAGCTCAATATGGCAACTCTACATGTTGATCATCAACATTTGATTAATAGTCCCTGTTCTACCATCCATTGATATTCACTCATTTAGTAAGTCATTTGCTGTTTTCTCCTGCCCCTCTTGTGCACAATATATCTTATGAGAGTTAAAGTACCCAAAGCCCTCCTTTATCATTATATATTCCAGAAATTTCAGTTGTCTTTAAATCATGGCTATACAAATGTATTTACAATGCAAATTCTGAAATCTTCTGACCCAACAGAAATGCCAGCAATTAATATTCATTCTTCAAGATGCAAATCTATAGAAAGCCTTCATTAGAAACAAAAAAAAGAATGCTGAACTGTTACATAATATCAATCCTCCTATATGGAGGTAAATGCTGGAAAATCTCATCACAGATGAAGAAGCAACTTGAAGCAACAGAAATATAGTTCTACAGAAAGATGCTGAGAATACTATGGACCAAACATGTCAGCAACAATGAAGTCTTAGAGAAAATAGAAACAAAAAAGATACTTATACTTAACATCAGGAAGAGAGAATTGAAATTTCTAGAGCACATAATAAGGAAAGAGGGCATGGAAAATTTGATACTCATAGGACAAATTGAAGGCAAGAGAGATGGAGGAAAACAATGCATAACCTACTTAATGAGCTTGAGTAAATGGATGGTGGAACAAGGTTTAAGAGAGATAACAAAAAGAAACAATTTATTATGAGCTACAAAAGTCAGGAAATTGTGGAGAGCCATGACTGTCAATGTCATGAAGGGACACGGCATGAACATTACATAATATTTCAAAATTATAATTTCTTTTGCTGCTGACCTAAAGTAATGATAAATCTCATGTTTTGAATTGAGACAATATTCTATCTTACTGACATTGCTAATATAACCACACTTAAATGTAATTTACAAGTCATGATTCTCTTCAACTTGATACCATATACAAGCTTCTTACACAGTCAAGTGCAAAGAACCCTCCTCCATAGTGGTCAGTTTGGTATTTACAAAATCTACAATACTTGTATAGCTACTTACTTAATTCTAACTTCTTTAATTTGTTTATCATAGTGAATTAGATATGTTTTGTTACATTTAATAATGATTTAATAAGCTTTTGTTAACCTTTAAAATTGTATCAACATTAATAATAATTAAGTATATAGATAATTTTACCATTTTAAATCCAGCTTTTAATAGATCAGAAGTTCTGCTATTTCTACAGAATATAGTCTCAGAATTGGTTAGGTCTAATTATATTTAGTCCTTATTTCCCCACTTAGAACCACCATCTTTGACTAGAAAATTCCTTCAACCCTCTAACATTCAACACACTTAAACCCACTCCATAAATATTACCTCTGAAAATCTCACTGTTTGTGGTCAAAGTCTCACAGTTTGCCTGACTTCCTGCATTTTTTGCAATGATGTAGTCATATATTATTGTAGTGTATAGATGGGGGAGGTTACAGTGAGTTGAATGTTGAGAACTGACAGTAGTGTGCAGAAATGGGGGCAGATGGTGCGATAGCCTTGGATATCCATATTGGGAGAGCACCCAATCAAGAGTGAAATAAAAATTTAGTTTATATTTAATTTGAATAAAGTGTTTATTTCCTGTTTCATTTGTTTTTACATATTTAAAATGTCTTCCTTTCTCACATTTCTCAGTACTAGGCCCTATATCCCCCCCACCTCACCTACTTGAGTCTTGGGACATACAATCAAGGAGTTGGTCCTGGGCATCACCAGTCATCACCAAAACTCTGCTTGTCACTGAGAGCCAATATTTAAAGGATGGGTTTGGGCAGGTTGGATGCTAAAGAGTTAGACTCAAGTAACTCAACAATTAAATATTAAAATTTTCAGTAATTGCCATTTTAAATAGCCTTAATTTAATTACCTTTCTTGGGCAATATAATAATAAATTATTCCTGACAAAGGCTAAATTATTTTGGTAATATCATTATCTTTTTTTTTTTACATTGTATGCTATAATGGGTTTACAAAAAAAGATGATAAAATGTTCATAATGTTTTAGGTAATTGGGTCAGTTGTTACTTTCTAACAGAGGAGGTAGCTTTTAAAAGGACTGAGAGGGAAAATGATGAAAAGGTAATTCTATTTATTCTATGTTAATGGTATTTTGCATTGTTACTTCAAACACTTTTTTTTTCTGAATTATTTATTTCATTATTGATTTTATACATATTTATATAAATTGTCATTAACTCTTCAAATGATTGATTTTGGTTGGTCCAAATATGACATCCCATACCAAACTATAAACTGGCTTCTAAAAATGTCTGCTACCTTGACTACCAAATGCAGACTGCAGAGTTGGCTAGCTGACTCCAGGATCTGTATAACTCAGTGCCAAGATTAACATATGGTAGTGGCCAGAATCAAGACAAATGTCAGAATTGCACAGACCTTGTATTTGGAAACCAATTGTTTTTGCTTCAACTTTATTGTTTTGTTTTGTGCGCATCTGTACATGTCTTAAATATGCCAAAAAGGTTCAATATGGAAGCTAAAGATGAGGGCTTTAGCTTCCATATTAAAATCTTTTCTTTTTTCATGGTGATAATTTTAATGTCCAGAAAAAAAAATAAAAATGTCACTACCCACAATTCTAGATGAATGAAAAGATTTGTAGAAGATGGATATTGACTAAGTTAATGTTAGCTTTGTAGGATTTTATGAATAGAAAAAGAGAAGGTTGGTTCTAAAATTTTGAACTTTGTTGAAAAATAAGAAGTTGAAAGGGCAAAAAAAAATAATAAACTCAAAAGAAAATTGGTAAATGTGGAGACACATTAGTCTGAATAAAAATGTGCAAAATATATACAAGGTGTATCTGAAAAGAAATAACATGCCTAGGGCAATAGTGCCTTAGTCTCTTTTAAAACATTCTTCTTCAGACCTTATACACTTTTGCCTGCATCACTTCCACCTTTCAAAACAGTCTGCAAAATCCTCTTTGGGCATTGCCAACAGCTGTTATGTCCCACTCTCCTTAATCTTGTATATAGTCTGTAGTTTCCTATTTTCAATAGTGATTTTAGTTTCAGGAAAAAACGGAAGTCACGGGGTGTCAATTTAAAACTGGCATGGAGTACTAATAAACCTGGGTAATACAGTATGTTACTAAAAGAAAAAAAGTTATTTTGCAAAAAAAAAAAAAAAAAACATTGCTGAGTAGCCCACCCTGGGGGAGTATTTGTTCATGCATGTGCAGTAAGGTTTTTTCTAATTAGTTGTCAAGTTACATAATAGCTGAGCAAATGGTTCTTGATATATTCAAAATGGCTGGATATTCTACCAACAGACATATCTTGGGAAGGCAGTTGGTAAAACAATATTTACAAAAAAACAAAAAAAAACAAATTAGATGAAAGGAACAAGCAACAAGAATTGATAGCATTTAATGGGCTGAACTGAATTAAGTGAATTAGAATAATTATTCTGTATATACATTGAAGCAGTCTAGTTTTCAGTTATCCTATTTAGTTATTACAAAATTTATATGTACCTAGACAAATCACCATAGGCATTGGCATATAAAAAGAACTAACTGCTTGAATGTTGGCTTGAACCTAAGACATCTTATTAAAGAAATCATAGCCTTTACTTGTTGGACACAGCTAAACAAATCAATTATAATGAAGAATTTTTCATGATTTATATCACTTATCAAAAATATTAATTGTATTAGTAATAGTAGTAGTACTAATAGTTATATATAAATTGTTTATATTATTATTAATAGTAATGATATTAGTAATCTTATATGAAAAATATTGTTTGCAGCACTATTGGTAGTAGTAATCTTATAGAAAAATGATTGCAGTAAGTTATTGTATAGTCCTATATAAGAACTAATTTGTTAGTATTATGACTAAAAGATTTTGAAAATATGTAAGTCCTATATGCCATCAAATATGGTACATTTTGTTGTTGATTAGTATCATATTCTTTAAACTCAAAGCAAATACTTACTTCATCAAACCTAAAATAGTTAAGACAAAAGAGGAAACAATGCTTTTCACTTGGAGATTCAAGTAGATTTGTTAATCTTACAGTTTTGTATATTGTCTTTTTTTTAATGATTGTATTTTGGCAAAGAATAGCATCAGAGTTGTTAAATGTTAAAGATATACAATCACCTCATATGTGTATTGTGTTATTTAAATAAATAGTCAGTCCCGGTAAAATAGACACCAAGGCTATTTTACTGGTAAATATAAATAGTGTTTTAGAATTAAGAATATATATATATATATATATATATATATATATATATATATATATATATATATATATATATATATATATATATCAATTGGTGGAGGAAAAGATTTAAAATTTTCTTAAGAATTGATGGTGAAAATAAATAAACAGTGTTAAATGTATGTGTTGTTATTTTTAACATTACCTGCATTCATGATAATAAAAATATTTACTGGCAAAATAGCCTCTGCCTTATTTAAAAGGTAAAAATCTTTAGTCATTAATCGTAATGAATCTGACCATAATTTGAATTTTTTAAAAATGCTGCTTTAATTACAAAGAGAATGTAATTTACTAAGGTAAAAATGTATATAAAGTGCACTGATTTCTGAATCTACCACAGTAAATTTGCATCCAGGTTCTTACAACATTTCACCTTTCTTTACAAATTTTCTATTGTCACAATGGGGGATATTTAAAAACACCAATTTAAAAAAAAAAAAATCTTGCTGCAGACTATAAAGTAGTTGCATAAAAAACAGCCTTTTCTCAAATTTTGTTCCATGTTGAGTTATTCATTAAAAGATACACTTTGACTATTATAAACTAATTTATCACTTATTTTCTAGACTCTTTACTATTAGAAAAGGGGAACAATATCAGTATAAAAGAATTATACAATTATAATAATTACTAAAATGAATTTCTGTTTGAATTATTGGGATGTGGAGATATCTATGTACTAGTATCTGAAAAAAATTATTGTTATCAAAAAACATGATTTGGATTGTAAGAATAATTCTTTATTTGTGAGTGAATATTGCACTATAAATGTTTCATCTTTAAATAGCCTACAAAGGATTGATAAACTGTAAAAAAAAAACAAATCAATGAATCAATCAAGGAATTTCAAACTGAACCTGTTGAGTAGATTGTTCTTGTTCTGCTGACTATGTCTAAGGACATCTTGTCTAGTTCTTATTTAGTACTGCTCAGTTATTGCTCACCCCTTTTCCATGTCTGCACTGCCCAGCCCAGGGATTGAACTCACAGTTACAATGTTATCAAATTCAAAAAAACAATGACTCAGTAGGTTATTGTTTCAAGAAGTACTAAATAAGAATTAAATTAAATAAAGGTTTCAGTTTGAAATTCCCTGAAGGTTACTTGGATTGACAAACACCTAATGAAGGCTGGAGGGCACAACAGCCAAAATGTGATATAAATACCAAAGACAAGGACAGTACACCATGGTTTTAATAGCTGGCTGCTCATATCTGAGTATGCCTGTCTACCCTGTTGCAGATACCTGCTTGGGAACACTTGTGTTTGTTCAACACCCACAGAGCCCACCTGTGGTTTATACTTCAACTATGCTGAGAAGACTTTAGTTACAGTTTCTGAGAGAGAGCAAGTTATCTAGTGTGATCAACAGTCTGAACAAAACCAGACACTCAAACTCTTGGTCATGATGACTTTTGGCTAGCACAGCCATTGATGACTCCCCAAATAGTTCTGTCTACCCAATTTTACTCACAAGGCTTGGATCAACCCGTGGTATTGTTTTCAGGCACTTTCCAAAGGTGCCACATGCTAGGATTGCCTACCCAAGCCAATAACAATCAAGAAGTCACCTTCCTTACAAATCAACCATGGTGAGATTTGAACCTTGGTCTCCTGATCAGAAAGCAAATGTTTTAACCACTTGGCCACATGCCCATATATATCAAATATTAAAATGAAAGAACTTATAGATCCCTATTTGTTTTAATGAAGAATATTTTCACAGATATGTGGGTAGTGTAATGAATGTCAGTGTAAAAATTGGGCATATGTGAACCAAGTTCATATTCCAGGCTAGTCTGTTGCATTCATTTACCCAAATGCTATTAGAAAAGGGATGATTCTATCTCTTTTCTCTCCAGCTATGGGTTAAATCACAGAACAGACTAGGTTCTCTAGAAAATTAGGTTAGGTACCTGCATGTCTATTATTATGGTCAAGGAAACAGACAAAGTTACCATCTCCATCATATAGACACATCACAGTATCTTTATATTCATTGGTTTACATAAATATGTTTTTTATCCTATTTTTTTTACATTCATAAGGATATAGTTTTTTCTTGCTCTTTTGTTTTTAAGGTTTTACAAACACTGGTTGACTCTATGTAACTTAATCTAATTATGTTTTTATAGCAAAATGACTATGAAAAGTAAATGTTTTATATAATTAATATAATTACACTTTACGTAAAACCTTTTGACAGCTGTTTTTTTAGGGTAATATAATTATCTAAAGTCATAATCATTTGAATAGTTTACTAAAGAACATTTCAAAAGGAATGCATGCTAGAAAACAATTTTAAGTTTTTTACCATTTTTATTTGTTGTATTTAATATTCTTTAACAAAACTGGTCTTTCTTTTTTTCTTATATAGGTAACAGTTTTGAACCCCAGAGAAGGTACCAAACTCTATGCAGGTACAACTTCTGCTGATTCTCTCTTAATGAATCCATCCCACCCTATCATTGCGCTAAAAGGTAAACACTTTATCTTTAATTATTTATCTATTATTTCAGGTTACTCTTGAATAATAGGTACTGTATTTGATGACATATAAGACCTGATTATTTTCAGAGAAAAATAGCTAAAAATACATCCCTGGATCTTATAAGATGTAGGGATATAGACGGCGATTATCTCCCATTGGGGTGGGGATAAATCACATGGATCCCATTATAGACCACTTAGTGATGTCACTCCATACAGTGACAAAAGCGGCAGTTAATTTTACTTTGTTTACAGCAGTCAAACCAAGAGGTTGCTTTCTTTAGCCTGGGCTCCTCATGGCCCCAGGCAGAGGCTAAATCTGCCTTCCCAGCAGCTTACAAGGTCATGGTGCCATTTCCCTTTGGGATTATATCTTTCCCAGATATGGAAAGAAACTCTAGCTCACAGTCCTCAATTTGAGAAAACCCAAAACTCACTGTTTTTCATTCATGGAATATGTCCTTGTTTGTGACATAGTAGATAACTATGGCCCATTTGAATCTGGAGTCCTAAATATGGCTTCTCCAGACACAGTGGTGTCTCCATATTATATGTAAGACACTTCCTTTTACTTTCTCCTTACACTCTGCTTTGCTGTGTAGATATATGTGATATATTTTTATATGCATGGAACATATGTATATATGTATATATAGTTTTGTGTATGTCTTAGTATAAAAGTCTTTCTGAGAAGAAAACATGTTTGCCATTCCATTCCATCCGTGAACCACTGTGTCATTATGTCATGGATATAATAATGCCCATAACGGAGTGGGTGGATACAAATAGGAGAATAAATCTTTCTTCCCTAGCTTTCTCCTGCTATAGTGATGGCCACAACACAATATTATTTACTCATGTGATATCATCAGCCATTAAGGTATCTGGTAAACTAATGTTTTCCCTAGGCATCATGGGCTATTAATACAGGTACCTAACCTAATTCCATAATATTAATTACTCAAATATCATTATTATCATCATTATGACTGTTATTTTTTTTATTACTGTATTTTTTTTTAGTGTAGTTACATATTTCAATGACATTAAATGTTTACCGGTAAATAGGCAATTTTTTTATGAAATGGACAAAGTGCTTTGACCTGGAGAGGAATGGGTTCCACTGAGTCTACTTGCCATGACATTGAATATGATATTTACCAATTGTCAGCTTTTCTTTTGCAATGATAGGAGATTAGAACAACCTAACACTTTTGGTATTTTATTTTAAAGATTAATGTTGAAGTAGGAAGCTTTTCTGTTTTTTAAAGTTGTCACTGCTCCAGTAAGTAAATTGTTATAAAAAGTTTTTATTTTCTATAAAATTAAAATAAAGTTCCTTATAAGAAATGAGATATGATCAATAAAATCATAAGGTTATTAGCTGTACTTTGATCTGAAATTTTTGCTGTTTACTGTTCAGTCTGTTATTAATGGAGAAACACGGAGTTAAGTGCATAGGCAACAAAGGAGATCATGTTGAAAAATATTTATTATATGAAATCTTTTATCATTATGGAATGCTGGTTCTGTAGTTGCCTTAATACACATATTATCAGCAGCAGCTCTAACAGGTGAATCCTTAAGTAACTTGATTTTTCTCCTTTCTCAAAGTGTGTGTCATCAACTTTTCACACCAAAACAAAAAAGGGCTGTGGTTGCTTCACAAACCTACACAAGCAGGTCACCCAAATACATTAACAATTTTCATTGTGTATTTCATTTATTCCTAGGTAAAGGAACTCTTAAAGTTTCCTTTTGTTATTTTTGTTAAATAAAAGTTATTTTGTATTGCAGATCCCTTGGTTTCTGTTATTTTGTGCATATACTTTTTCAGCACCATTATTTCATGTAAAATATTCTTGTAGAAACCTTATACATTAATTATAAAAGTAGCCAACACACTAAACTGGCTTAAAGATGTTAAACTGTAATTTAAAAAAATATTGGATACACATTAATGAGTAGGAGAACAGACTACCACTGAAAAAATAATGACATAACTTCATACACTGGGAAAAGATTAGATGATCAACAGTAAATATAGGAAAGAATGAAATGAAATACTTAAGAGTAAGAACATGAAGTAGCTAATGAAACTTTAAGATCTATTCTAATAGTTTCTTTTCTCACCTCTGGAATTATCTTGCAGTTTCTTGCTTCCCTGCCATCTACAATCTTCAAAAATTTGTATGCAATACCAATTATTATCTGTCTTCCTGAACTTTGTTCTTTTATTGTCCTTTCTTCTCACTAAAATCTTCTCATTCATTTTCACTCCCAGTAAAACCTTGTGTCTTACTGGTATTATTGCCTTGATTGGGGTGAAATAATTAAAAAAAAATCAGATATCACTAATGTAGATTTATGATTTGATAGCAGTTTGTCAGCCCAAGATGAAAAATAATTCTTTGAAAATAGAACAAAAAAATTTGACGTTTATAACTAAAGTAAAAACAACCTTGAAAATATTCTGACCAATTAGCATTAACATTTTTAGAATAAGAGGGAAATATTAAATAAAATGGAGTTAAACTTTTGAAATAGAAATATTGGAGATTGTAGGAAACAGAAATATGAAGATTTTAAGCAAAAGTTAAAGGAATTTGGTGGCCATGGAAAACAAATTTACTTACTCTAATAACTAGTTTCTACCATTTCTTTCAAAATAGTTCCTTGCTTGCTGTATACTAACTGATATGGCTAACAAAGGATACTGGCAAAAAGTGGTAATAATTCAGTTTGCTTTGTGTGTGTGTGTGATTATTAGTAGCTATAGAATAAAATAATTCATTTAACTTTTATATGAATTCATACTCAGTTTCATGGATTTTTACATCCAATCTTGGTGAATTTTTTACTGAATTAAGTTTATTTATATACAAAGTGTATTTATTTTTTCTTTGTATTTTATTTTATTTTTAAAAAAATATTTTTATGATGATGGGATATGTTTTAAAATAAGTATAAATGATGTACGATTGTGTAAGATAACATTTTGAATTTGTTCAGTGATACTTAAACCATGTTACACACACACAATATATATATATATATATATATATATATATATATATATATAATACAAGTAAAAGGTTTGTCACTTAGCTGATTGATGCTACCTTTCATAGACAGACCCTCCGGGAATCACTCCATCCACTCATCAGGCGGTATCAGCAATTGACTACTTATACTTTTTGCTTATGTACATGCACTTTACATTGGTGAAAATCTTTTTTCATGGTGTATGTTCTGTGTGCATGTGTCAAATCTTATAGTTATTTATCCTTTTTGTCCTTTTTTTCTCCCTTTACACTCACCCCTTAAACTTTTATCACTTTTTGTCTTTTTCCTCTTTTCTTTCAGTTGTAACCATTTTGACTTCCAGTTTTATAGACATTGACCATGATGCAATTCAAACCTGGGTTTGAATCTCATTATAGTCAATTTTCCAGAGAGGTGCCTTCTTGATAATACTGACCTGGGAAAACAATCCGATCATGTAGCATTGTTGGGAAGTACTTGAAAACTATGCCATATGTTGAACCAAGCTTTGTAAGTGAAACTGGTTGGAGAAAACTCTTCAGAAGCCATCAATATTTGCATTAGCATGGAGTCACAGGTCATTGTGACTGAGGATTTGAGTGTAGTGTCAACCTGTTCTCTCCAAACTCTACAATAAATGCCTCACTTCTTCTTGCTTTCTAGCTTGTGGGAAATCCTTCTCTGTCATTCTTGTCTTTAAGAACTCTGGAGTACCTTCTAACCTCTCAAATTATTGCCCTATTAGTCTCCCACCTCTTTTTGGCAAAGTACTAGAGGCTCTAATCAATGTAGAATTGGTTAAGTATCTCACTTCACACAACCTTCTTTCAGATAAACAATCTGGCTTCCATTTCTTCAGGTCTATTGCCGATGTGTTAACAGCTATCACTGAATTTGTCTATCAGGCTTTAGATAAGAATGGTAAAGCTTTGGCTGTGGTGTCAGATACCTCAAAGGCATTTGACATACTGGCCGTCTCCATAAGCACAATGGCTATGGTGTAAATATTTGGCTTAATCCAATTGTTCCTAACAAATCATGCAATGAAGGTCTTGTTGAATGGACACAGTTTTAGTTCATTTCACATTAATGTGAGGATCTCCCCATGCACTCTCCTTGGACCTATGTTGTTTCTTATATTCATCAATGACCTTTCTCATATCATGTTCCCAATGAGGTGATGATACAAGTATTTAATGCTGTCTTAGTAGCAAGTCCGACAGGCTCAACTAAGTAAAATTGGCAACTGCTCCCAAAAAGAACCTCCAGTTAACTAGAGCAAGAATGACTTGTACATTTTATGCCTCCAAAACAAAACTGCTTTAATTTAAGCCCCATAGAGAACCTTTTCTGCCTGCTATCAGCACGGCTGATGTTAAGCTCCAGGAGAGCAACTCATTGCACCTTCTTGAGCTTACATTTTCTACCGACATGAAGTGGAATGATTATATTGAATCAATTGCTAAGTAGGTTACTGCTATAAAAGTTGGTTGATCGTGTTGTACCAGAATCCATCTTGCACATTTATTTGTCTGTGCATTCAATACTGATGCTATATCTGGTCTGGTGCTTCTGCTATACATCTCAAGATTCTTGACAAAATTCAAAGAAAGGTTTGTAATATAATTGATCCTGACCTGGCATCTCAACTTCAGTCACTTTCTCACCGACATGACATGGCTTCTCTCTGTCTTTTCTACAAATGTTTTCGTGGCAGATGGTCTGATGAACTCTCTACCTTAGTGCCTCGACTACATTAATTTAAGTGTGCTACTAGATTGGAAACTAGGTTTCACTGTTTTCCTGTTGAAATAGCTAGATGTAACCAAGGAAGTTCTATTCTGATAGTTTCTTTTTTCAGCTGTGGAACTCTCTTCTGGTTAATTGCTTTCTTTCCACCTAAAATCTTCAAAAATTTAAATGCAATAACAATTGGCCTCTTCTGTCTTTCTGAATAGTGTTCTTTTATTGTCTTTTCTCTTCTCATTCTCTTTCACTCCCAGTAAACCCTTGTTTTTTCTCTTCTCATTCTCTTTCACTCCCAGTAAACCCTTGTCTAATTGGCATTATCGACTTGCTGAGGGTAAATGATTAAAAAAAAAATTATTCCCCATCCCATTTACATTTAATACTTAGATCTGCATTTAGAATTATGATATGTACTCCTATTCTGTTGCATATGAGTAAACATTAACCTCATTGACAACTAAATTTTGTAGATAAAACCTAAGAGATACTTTTTTGAAAAGAAAAGTTGTTTTATTTGCCATCAAATATGACAATTTTTTTACTGAAAATAATCAACTCAAACACAATACAAAAGAAGATGGTTTTGATTCTTGCTACTCAAGAACCAAAAAAGACCATGTAGCTAAGCAAAGAGCGATTATCTCCGTTTGGTTGAGATGAATTCACAAGGATCATGTGATAGCTGGTGAACGACATCAGTTTATTACGTGAGTTGCTGTTTAGCACACAGAGAGGCAAGACTTATTCCAGCTGTGATTTAGGTCACAGGGAATACGGACATCACAAGTCCACAGTGATAGGATGTACAGAGGAAACCACATGATCTCACTAGATACATAGTGAACACCACTGACCTGCCTGTTTTCCCTTCAGAAAATATAACAAGTAAAACCCTCCTGATTTTTACTCCTTTCACACTTTGTTGTATTTGTATGTTATAATTTCTCTGTGTATATGTCAGAATAAAAAAATCTCTTGAGAACAATGCATATTTGTCATTTCTTTCTTTCTGCTATTCTTTTCTGTCTGTGTATTAAAGTGTTACTATATCATGGTTATAATAATACCTATAATGGGGAAATGCAAACTGGATATATTCTCTATTATCTAGCATCCCCATGAACCATAATCATTTTAGGGAGATATAATTGATAAACTGATAATAAAAGAATAATAATACTCTCTCATTGAATTTTACACTATTTTGGTTTTCACTTGTACTTTAGGTTCACTAATACATGTTTGACTAAAGGGCATAGACAATTTTTTTAACTTGTTTTTTTAACCTTTATTTTTTTTCTATACAAAGGAATGTAAGTTAGTGATTAATGTAAGAACTGTCCAAAGGTTTTTGTTCACCTACTTTCAGTTAAATTTTAATGGATCTTTTTTTATCTGTTAATCATAAAAGATATGTTAATTTTTTTATGTTCTTATTAATATAATCCTTAAAACTTAATTCTTGTTATCACTCAAGTTAGCAACAAACAAACCTGATTCATCCATCACTCTAGATTCTTGTGATTATAAAAATATTTTCTGTCATTTTTCTTTTATATGCTCATAGATTGCTCAGAGAGAACAAGCAACTAGCTGTTTATATTCAACCCACATTGCTAGAAATTATTTATTTCTTTTTATATTGGCTTCAAGTATTCTCTCTTTCTTTCTTTTTTTTAATAATAATCTCTACTGATATATTTCCCCTGATTTAATTCATTTCATGGCAAAACTTTATTATTTTTCTGAACATATTCTAAGCATATATTAGTATATTATTGTGTTATAAGTATATTATTGTGTTAAGAATTTATCAGGTCTGTTAAGCAAGTTTCAGTTCTAATTTATTTAGAAGGAAAATTCTGACATTGAAGCTATGGAATGTTATTTGTCAAGATTTTCAGTTTATTTCTTTTTAATTTATTAAGATCTCTTTTACATGGGGAATTAGGAAATTATCTGGCCAACATAATAAAGAGAAAAATATTATCTATAATTTTGAGATTATTATTCCAAGATTTGTTTAAACAATTTAACAATTTTTGTGTTTGTTGCTGACGTTGTTGTTCCCATAATATTCTAATGCATTCTGCAGAAGTTTTCAGATTTTTTATTTTTTTATTTATTTTTTTTTTTTAAGCATTTCACCCCAAGCAAGACAGGAAGCCATTAGCATGCAAGGGGTTACAGAGGAGATAGGAGTGATAGAGGAAAGTATGAAGAGAAGGATAGTGGATAGATCGAGGCAACTGGAGATGTCGATTGACATTACATTTGAATAGTTGGAGATTATAGCTATCAGGGGAAACAGGAAAAGGGAAGGAAGTTCCACAGGCGAGAGGTGCGAGATATGAAGCTATTGGAGTAGAAGAGACGGCTACATTTAAGTTTCAACAAAGATTGATTCATTCATTAATTTTCTACAGCTTATTAACCTTTTTCAGGTTATTTAAAGCCAGAAAATATTTTTAGATTGTAAGAATTTTTTTTTTTTTTTTTTTTTTTTTTTGAGATAATAATGATTTAGTGATACAAGTCTTACTAATTACCCCATAGCTGGGGAGAGAAGAGGTGGATTCATACCTTTCCCAAGTGTATTTGCACATAAGTGAATATAACAAACCTAACTGGAATTGGAACTTGGCTCTCTGATTAACAGTTCCATTATCCATTACAGCACCTGGTATTCCCAGGCAGTCACCCATCTAGGTACTGACCAGGATAAACATTGCTTAACTTTGGTGATCATACAGGAACCAATGTTTCAATGTGATGCGGCCATAAGCCAATTCTCCCAATGTCTAGGTTTAAGGCACTTAAAGGTATATCCAAGGAAAAGACAGAAAAGTCTGGAATGACGTACAATATCTGGAGAGAGAGAGAGTGACTACCCATTATGGGATTAGTTTCAGATAAATGACAGAGGACACCACTGAAGAGTAAGAAAAGTAGAAAAAGTGACATACATCAACTTGTCAGCTTGTTGCATCAGTCAGACCAGTATAGATTTCATTATGGTGTGGCTTTCTTTGCTTAACAGAGGGAATTGAGGAATGTCTCACCTCCCCTGGGTATGAATTAGAATCACTTCCATGACATGAGGGTAAATGGTATAGTCTGTGTATCTCATGTGGCTGAAATGAACTGAACCAGCTACCGTTTTCTTCTGTTCATCATTCTGGTCTATGAAAAAATGAGTTCCTTTTCTTTCTTTTATGGATTATAAACCAGAAGAAGGCTGTAGAATGGCGTGACTAAAATTTTGTGCTAACCACATCGACACAGAATAATTCTTATAGATTTTATAGTAATTTGAGTAAATGTTAGCATGGATATCGTTATTAAATGGCAAATCTCAGTAAAACAATGTCTACTTATAACATGTCTCTATATTCAGGGATGGATCCAGGATTTTGAATAAAGTGGGGTTCAAATGCCCAAATTTAAGGTCGGCACAGCTGGTGATCAATATTTTGGCAAGGTGTTTGGAGATTTACTCTTTAGTTGCTAGTATATTTAAACTTACATTTATATATATAATCTGTGAATTACCATATAAAGAAGGAATTTTCAGCAATATTTAACCATTATGCCCCCCCCCCCAAATGGTGTGTTAAAAGGACAATTATTTCCTTGACACTGCTATTACTGTATACACTTTTGACTCCCTCGGCAAGGTTTATTTATCAGATTATAAAAATATGTGAATCACGTACAACATGGTATTTATTATTTGCCTTTTATAAAGATTTATTATTTATCGTTTTATAAAGAAATTTGAAAATCTTATTCAAAACTTTATAAAAAATTCCAAAATTATCAAAATGTGTAAAGAAACTATAATGTGATATTTATTATTTATCATTTTATAAATAGTTATGAAAATAAAAAATTTTTATTCACTCTAATAGTGTTTAATATCTTTGTTGTCAACTCTCAAAAATAAAGAAAATGTATAAATCTACTTTCATATGTTTGGGCTAAAAATTCTAACCATTGCTTCGTAAAATCTATATAAATAATTCTGTGACTTCCGTTAGTCCATCCGTCTGTCCATCTGTTACACCTGAAATAGCTATACATTGAATGATCAAAACCAAATTTTTGGGAGAAATGCAAAGTGGTAAAATATACAAGGTACAGTTGGTTTTACTAGAATGCATAGCTTAGTACAATAAAAAAAAACGATTGGTTTGTGAAAGTGAATGAAACGTAGAGTTTGTAAATCTCAACAAAAAATGTTTGCAATAACTTCAACAATACTAAATACTGTGAGGATTTCACCACACATCAGTGTTGCAAAAAATTTCTAGTAATAAATTTCTAGTAATAAATTTCTAGTAATAAACACTGACAGCATATTTAAAAAGTGTATACAGTAATAGTGGCGTTAAGGAAATAAACATTTTTTTTTTTTTTTTTGCAAACATGAAGATTAAACATTGCCAAATTTTCAATCTGATCACATGAAAGACAGGAAGCTGCTGATCTGGTGGGGGGGGGGAGGTATTGCTCACCTACTTACACTCATAAACCTTGCCTTCATCCTGTCCTTCTAAACATCATTTTAAATGCCCTGTCCCTACAGATTCTATTTTTTTATTATCTGAATTGCCATTACTTCTTGGGAAAGATAATGGTTTCCTGTTGTCTTCCCCACAGTTCTAAATTCAAACTTATCTTCCAGACTTGGCTGCATATCCAAGGTTAAAGAGCCCAGTCTAACCTGCTATTTAACCCATAATTGGGGGAATCTTCAAATTAAATATTTATAATAATGATAAAAAACTTGAAATCACTCCTGTTCAAATTACCAAAGAATAATTTGTGCAATTTAATCTTTTTTTTCATCCTCATATTTTTAGCTAAAATAATTTATTTGCTTTTATCTTCCAGCGAGTTTACGATTTGAGGTATTCAACTTTGGTGCTAAAATGCTGGTTAGCAAGATGGACATGGTTGACAGGGTCACCTATTGGACATGGGTCAACTCTGATATCATTGCTATTGTAACTGATAGTGCAGTCTTTCACTGGGACCTTTGGCAAGGTAAGTTCATTCTATCACACTCAAGGAAACTGGCAAATGATATCCCAATGCGCAATGTCCTGCTGCTGAAATATTCTGATAAAATTTGTTTGGAATACTAATGTAGTTTTTATTTAATCATATATTTTTTAATGTTTTAAATTATTTTTATTTCTTTTTTCAAATAGTATTAAAGTATTAAACTTATTTAAAATAACAAAAACTAAATGTATCATTCTTTGAATTTTTATTACTTTTTAATATGACAGCCATGAGAACAAAGTTTTTTTTTTTATCCAAGCTTAACATATTCTTGTTCTAATCTAAAGGTTTATTAATGACCACCGTCCATTTGAGACATTAGTTATAAGTGGAAACCTATAATTAATAGGACCACTAATTAAGACCATATTTTTTAATAAGCCTATAGTTAATACACAATGTTTTTTTTTTTAAATCTATAATATCAGATTTTGATTTTTAAATTAGTTTTTTATAGTTGGTTAATGGGCTAATGAAAATTAAAAACAAAAACAAACAAAGCTCTTTCAAAATTTTCCAAAAATTTAAAAAAAACTTTTTTGATCATTTTGACTATTTAAAAAATCATCTGTCTCAGAAATTTCAATTAAATTTTTTCATGGATAACAACTAGCTATATATATATATATATATATATATATATATATATATATACACACATGATAGCTGCCACTTCTTTACAGCAGAAGGCCATTGCTTCAATGTTGGACTGAGTGGTCATAGGCCCGCTAATGACTTTGCAAAACTGCCTCACTCCTGCATACCTTTTTACATATGTGACTTTTGGAAAGTCTTGAAAGTGACTTTCTCCTCGTGCATTCTCATGTGCCATTTCAGTTTGGAGTCAGACCTACAAATTTTATCACAAATCTGACATAAGTATCCTGAAGATCTATCTGGAAGGACATTCACATAGTTGGTATTAGACTGCCGATTTTCATGTGTTTTTTTTTATGATTAGCAAATCTGGCATGAGAAAAACCTTCCTGTAGATGCTACATGCAAGCTCAGACTGAATGTCTTCTGAGATTAAGTCTACATAACCTTTCCTAAGAGCCAACACCTTTTAATCTCAAAACAATGCAACCATCAAAAACTAACATTCTCCAACCAGACCTCTCTACCTCTTTTCCCAGTCTTTGACACTTATTTCAAGATTTTTCAGGTTGTCTTTAACAACATCATTGAAATGTTTCTTGGTTTGGGGTCTGAGGCAATTACAAAAGTGAACTCGCCATAAAACAAGGTGTTTAGACAATCTTGCATCTTCCATTCTCCTGAGATGCCCTGCCAAGCACAGTTGATTGTAAATGAGCAGTTTCTCTATGCTTGTTTTTGGACCATTGCAGAGCAACAGTGTCTGGTATGGAAGACTTCCACTTGATGTTTCAGATATGCCTAAGGCACTTTAGATGAAATATATGAGAGAGAGAGGTACATAGATAAATAGATAAATATTCTCTTTTTCTCTTAATGAAGAACAAAAAATTAACATAAATATTTAGTTTTCTTTATTTTAACAGGAAAAGAATTTAATCCTAATTTTATAAGCTTCAAATGTTTAAATAAAATTACCTGGTTGCTTATAAAATGCAGGAAGTTTGAGTATTAAAAACCCATAAAACCTTAAATACTACAAGCTTTTACCCATTCACATACAGGAGTGTACATTGAATGATTTGGGAGTATCAGTTTCTCTATCTAATGGTATATTATTAGTAAAGAGATAGTTTGTAGGGCATATGTGCAGTCATTTGTAACATTTTTACATTTCCCATCTTGAGCAGTATAAAAAAATATGTCAGATATAAAGAAATTAAAATTTGATGGACTTGGTAAAAATATGAATTGAAGATGTATTTGTCAAAACACTACAAATAAATTTATTTAATAAACAACATTACTTGTAAATTTCCAATATTTAGCATCCTCCTTATTTTCAGTGCTTTGTTACATAAGTGGAAAAGAACAGAAAAAATGTTGTTTGTAGTTAAACTCATTAGAGAATGTATACATTAGTATTATGTGTGTGTTTGTGTGGTCAGATCAGTAGTAGAAAAACTGACTTTGTATGAAATAGATTTCTCTTGATAAATTCCATGGCAAAATTTATCTCAACACATTTCATCAAAGCTGATCAGTTTTTTTATTTGTTTTACTAATGTTCTACCTATATAAGGCCAAAGAGTCACTCAAGAGAGGGTTACTGAAGGGGGTTGTTTTATGAGCAGTAAATGTAAGAGGTAAGAAGCACAGTTTATGAGGATATGTGGGAAAGACAACCGTTAACCCTAGACTTAAAGAGTTTAAAATTGTAGTGGTCAGGAAAGCATCCTCTCGGGCAGCATTTTTCAAACCTTTATTTACTGTGGTGTGCAGGAAGAACCACATTCTGCATTGTGATCCGTTATAATTACATGTAATAAATCGAAACAAACTCTGTTCACTAGGTTCATTTATTTAACATCAACAATTTATATGTATACTTCTTATGATCCGCACATATTGGAATTGCATTTATCTATTTGTATGAATATAAAATTATTACTTTTAGAAAAACAAATTTAAAGGAAATTCCATCACTCAGTCCGCAGTGAGTTTGACGAACAAGATACATGAACTCAATAAGAACAGACATACATATACATATATATATATATATATATATATATATATATATATATACTTACCTTGGTGAAAAACTCATGATGATTTATGAGTGCTGTGCAACATTTAGAGTTGTTTATATTCTACACTTTGCTCTCACTTGCATATTTTTTTTATTTTTATTTGTCGTGACCCTTTTTATTTATCTCATGACCCACTAAAGGGTCGGGACCCACAGTTTGAAAAACCTTGCTCTAGGGAGTTGGTTCCACAAAATAGTGGTTAATGGAAAGAAGCTGTTCAAGAACTTGTTCCTTATTAATAGAATATGAAGGGAATGAGGATGCTTTAACCCAACGTATGTGTTACAGTCAGTATTAGCTGTAAATGTTAGAATTGCTGGAACTAAGGAATATAGCTCAATGGAACATTTGCAATGGAAATAGTGATAATGTAATGAGATCCATGTGGCATTTTGTCTGTGGGAAAAAGATTGTAGGATGGAAAATGATTCATCACCCACAAAGTCAATGTAAATGCTTTTATACTAAGTGAAGACTGGACAGCTCCAGCCCAGATATGGCAGCAGTACTCTATTTTCTGGCTCTTGTAAAAGTAGAACACAGCAAGTGGAGTCAGGTACTTACTGGAGCAGTACAAGGAACTTACCATTTTTTCCATCATCTTGCTGTTAAATCTGCCCATTGACTAATGGTGTGGGTTTGCATTTTCATTTTATTATTTGAGAACATAGAAAATAAAACATTTGAAAGTTGGTGTGAAGTATTTGTCTTATTTTCTTGAATGCAGAAGAACAAATTATTGAAGATTGCTGAACATCTTGATTGAGTGAATTAATAAACATTCTGTATTGTTTTATTCAAAGATGATGAACTCACTAGAGAAGATCATACATTGTGAGGGACTTGGATATTTTGTTATTTCATTCTTAACATTGGTAATTTTAATGTGAACTTGTCCATTATTATTTTGACTATTTTCTGATTGGCTGGTCATATGTTTTTGATTGGTTAGAAAAGATTAAAATTTTCTTTTGCTGTGAACCACTTTTTGATAGATTTTCCTTGTAGTAAAATAAATATTTTACTACTGATTTAGAATACTAACATAACTTTTTATTTAATGTTTTAAATTTTGTTTATTTTTTTTTTTCAAATAGTATTTATGCATTAAACTTATTTAAAATAACAAAAACTAAAAGTAACATTCTTTGAATTTTTATTACATTTTATTTTAACAAGACAGCCATATGAATAAGATTTGCTAATATAAATTCAAAGTAATCCTGTTCTAATTCAAAGGTTTATTACTGTATTTTCTTGTGTATAGTAATTGAAATTTTGAACTAAAATTAAAGAGAAAAGGGGGGTGTCGTATTATACACAAGTACACATTTTCAGAATTTTTTACTCAACTTAAAGGCGTCTTATTTGAAACAGCAATATTGAAAATACACTCAGTTGGTACAATAGATAATAAAACACAAAGTAGGCAGGTGCTGATAACAATTATTTATAAAAGTTATTTGATATATGAGCAATATTTGTTCTTTGGGAATCGGCATAATTGAATGTGTTTTTGTCTCAAAACAGGAAATTCAAAGAAATTGATTAAAAACATTAATAAAGAGAATACACAAGATCTGACATTTTTTGATTATATTACAACAAAGCACCTTTCCCTGAAAATTCAAAAATAAGTTTTAAAATGGAAATTAAGAGAAGAGACATGCAATGGCGAAACATCCGGTTCATTTCTATTCTTTAATATCATGAAAAATTAAATATTTTAGTGAAATATATGTATGACATTGAGATTTTAATGAATAAGATGGTACAACTTTTCAAAAACTATTTATATTGAGATGGCTGTACTATGGGGTCATATTATACTCAAGAATGAAACTTATTTCCTGTTTTTAGCTTTAGAGCCACATGGTCGTTATTATAATCATGTTGTATGATACACAAGAAAATATAGTAAAGCATTATGTATACCATCCCATTTTTGAGATATAAGTTATAGGGGAAAACCTATAATTAATGGGGTCATAAATTAATATCAAATTTTTTAGAAACTTATAATTAATACCAAACTTTTATTTTAATATTTATAATTAATATTCTCTCGATAAGATAAAGCTTTACTTTTCAGTCTTAAAATTATCAAAAATCTTTCCTAGCTTTGTGAAAGATTAAAAACAAAACAATATATAAAAAACAATATTTTATTATTTACTTAATACTTATCAGGTCTTTACAATCTTTTAAAATGTAATTTTCCTCTTCTTTAGGAGATTCCCCACCTGAATGTGTATTCAACCGACATAATCGTCTGACCTTTAGTGAGATTGTCAGTTATAAAGCTGATCGAAGTCTCAAGTGGTTGGCCATCACGGGACTCACACCAGAGGTAAGCAAAGCATAAGTTCTTCAGTTAAATTTACCAAACAAATTATTTTTCAGTGATGTTTTGGACAAACAGCCTCATCTATTTATTTTTTTCAGCTGGTCTGTTCTCTTGCCTTAAGTTTAAAACAGAGCCTCCTTATTTTCATCAGTGACATGTTCTATCCTTGCTTGTCATATTCACTTGTCTTTTTAAGGATTGAACTCACAACTTATTCAGTACATTTCAGACAATCTGTTTATATACTTACTATGTTTGATGACATATCAGATCAACTTCCTCCCCCCCAAAAAAAAATATTCAAAAATTTGTAATAAATGCATAAACAGAAACATTTGAATAGGGAACATGGATGAAGTTGCAGTAACAATTTTTGGCAAACATGGATAAATGTGCCCATAAAAAGACAGTGTCAGAAGGACAGGTTTTCCCATGTGACCACTTTTTTTAACTACCTTCTCTCTTCGGCAATGTTTTTTGCTTTAAAAAGCAATGATTAGAATTGGACTAAAGCCTAAACAATATAAGGAAGTTTGAATCAATTGGCAATTAGCCAATCTTTTGCCAACCATTCCAATAAATAATATAATAAATTGTGTAAATAAACAATATAATAAAGAAATAGTGTTTAAAAAATATATGAATTCACTTTCATCGTATGTTTAGCTTTTATTCCAATTCTTATCATTGCTTTTTAAAAACAATAAACATTGCCAAAGAGTGAAGTTAGTTAAAAAAGCAGTATCAAGGGAAAAACAATCCTTTTTATACTGTCTTATTTTGGGCAGTTTTATCCATATTAGCCCAATATTTTTCTCAATATTCCATACTGAAACTGAGAGAGGTTTTTATGTGCCATAAAATATATATTATATTTGAACCTTGATGAATTATTTTAGGTAAACATGTTAATATATCAGCTTTTGTTCTTAGTATGTAATTTTCTAAGCACAACAGTTGAAGGCATATTCTTATATTCCCTATCATCATTAACCATACAAATAAAAAAAATTAATGTCAATGCTTTTTGCATCATATTTTTTCTCAAAATGGATGAAATGGTTTAGCTATTATCAACTGCTGCTAAAACTTCTTTGTAAATTAATCTCAAATAAGAAAACATCATTTGAAATAGCTTAACAGGTCAGAAGTCAGAAAATATAAACTGATTGAGCAGGTACTTGTTTCCATATTTTAAATTATTTTTAGTGGGACCTTTGTTAAAAGGCATATGAAGTTGGATCAAAAAACTCACTGCATGATGCAGTTATTAATTGAATTTTGATCTGAAATTTTCACTGTACAATGTTGTGTTGAAATAAAAACAATTTTCTTCATTAGGCTACGGACTTATTGATACACATTTGTAACTCTGAAAACTCACTAAAATACCAACACATTTTACCAATTTCCTGCAGATACCAACATGTTTTACCAATTGAAAATGTTAATAAATCATTTTATACTGAAATAATAAGATAGTTGATATGAAATGTGATTTCCTTCATATTTTTTCAGTCCAGCAGTAGTTGTTAATTTTGCATATCACATTCTGCCCCTCCCCT
The DNA here is from genome assembly GCA_964036315.1 of Acanthosepion esculentum. Taxonomy (NCBI): domain Eukaryota; kingdom Metazoa; phylum Mollusca; class Cephalopoda; order Sepiida; family Sepiidae; genus Acanthosepion; species Acanthosepion esculentum. The sequence continues at coordinate 32,860,309 of OZ038502.1, forward strand.
TACTGTTTGGGCACTTATATAGGCTCTATGCCTTATCTAGGCAGTCATTTACATATCACTACAATAGGTTATACTGTAAATATAAGTCTTTAAAAAGTTCTTTAACATAAAGAAAAAACACATTCTTATGATTTCTATCTTGTCTAAAAAATGGAAAAACTATTTTAATTCATAAATTTCTGTAATAAGCTGAGAAGAATATTTTTAATATCAATCAGCAAATTAAACATTTCAGATTCATTTAAGTTCCCATTCTGCTTCTTTATATGTTGTGTCCCCTCAGGTGATCATGGCTCTCCACAATTTCCTTTCCTTTGTAGCTCTTAATAAATTTTGTCTTTTTGCTATTTCTTCTAAACTCTGTTCCACCATCCATTTACTCAAGCTCATCAAGTATGTTATGCTTTGTTCCTCTTGACCTCAATCTGTCCTGTGAGTATCAGATTTTCCAAGTCCTCCTCCTTTATTAAATGCCCCAAAAGTTTCAACTATCTCTCCCTGATGTTAATTATATGTTTCCTTTTTGATTCCATTTTCTTTGAAACCTTCTCAATGCTCACATGTTCGGTCCATGGTATCCTCAGCATCCTTCTGTAGAACCACATTTTTGTTGTTTCAAGTCTGTTCTTCATCTTTGAATTCCAAAAAGAATTTATTTTATCCTTTGTTGGGTATCTGCCAATGAAGAGGGATGGAAAACTCAGCAGCACTGGAATCAAACACTGGCTCACGACAAGCAGGGCACAGATAAGACTTCCACATGGGAACACCACACATATGGGATGAACACAGCTGAGAAATTGGAAGCACAAAGACAAATTTGAAATGACACTAGTTAATGCACAGCAATCTTGTTGTGTAGTCAACACATCGTACTGCCAAGCTCTGTCTTTCCAGAAAATGAGCCTAGTTTTATGGAATGTAAAACTTTAGTGGTTGGCTTACAAAGGAATCATTTACATAGGTAACACCACTCAGCTCATGGTCGTGACTATCTCATGGAGAAGCTGGTAGATACTTTCTTTCTTCATAACCAGACGTTCCGTCGTTCACACCAGCTCTGTTCTGGTAGGGCAGCAATGTGCTGTCTTTCTGCAGAGACAGCACATTAAATATTGTCTCTTTGACAGACAGGGGCGAGTAACATTAACAGTAGTTGGCTGCTTCATCTGCATTTCATTTCCCTACATTTAATTTTTTTCCTTAAAAATGTTATTTCTATTTTTGAAAGTTAGTCATTTTTAAATTAACCACTGTATATGTGTGTGTGTTCCTATGGCCGCATCCCTATGCCAAGTTCTGCTCACAAGATAAACCATTTGCACACATTTTTGAATTTATCAAAAAGTATTTACACAAATTACAAGATGAGGAATGTTCTGACTAGAAATCCAAAATACAGGACTGAAAAATCTCTAAAAATAAAAAGGAATGCAGACAGGTTGATGATATATACAAGAGACATGATTTATGGCGTATGGTGGCCATTAATAATTAAGTATAACTCAAGATTTCAATGTTAAGATAAATCAGTATTTAATTACAACCGCAAATAAATACTTAACAAGAAATAAAAGTCAACCAAAGATAATTAACCATTTCAGTGAATACCTTGTTAGTAGCATGGCTCAGCTTAATGTCCAGTAAATCCTAAATCAAAACCCAAATCATTGACACATAATAATTCACATTAATTCAACTGGATAGTTCTACTCAATAGTCACTCAATAATCAACTGCAGTCAGTAACCTAACACCACTATTTATACACCTGGTAGAAAACGTAAGTTCAGAGTGTCATGCTCAAACCTCTGTGTTGGTAGTTACTCATTTTCTTCCTATATGACTGACAACATGCAACACAAAATAAGAAGCTTCTAAGTTATCAAAAAAATATTATTTTGGCTGATAAGAAATATACTTCTTATTTATCTTATTCACTAATCATTCATTCTGCTTTTCATGCCTGGAGCTTAGAATGTTGTTCTTTAAAACATCTCTGAAAATAGACACATAGAAAAATGGGTTTCAATTTAAATTAGCATGAAACTAATTACAATATTTATATTATATTCAGATTATTGTCGTCATCTTTGTTGTTGTTATCACAACATTTTGACCCTTGTGCCCTCTCACTTCAGGTGTATATTGATCTGGGCAACCTACAGGGAATTCTGAACTAAAGGTGGTTTTCATTTCACTGCCCATGTCTAGAGATATCTCATCTATTGCTCAGTTATTGCTTGCTCTGTTTTCACTCAGTCTAAGTAAACAATGCTTGACTCAGGGATTGAACTCACTATTAGTATGTCACCAAATTCACAAACCAACACTTTGACCCACTAGGCTATTGTCCTGTATAATATCATCCAATAGCCTAGTGGACTAAAGCAGTACTATAAATAAGAAGTATATGATATCTCTAGACATTGGCAGTGGAATGAGAACAGCCTACTCCTGTAGATTAAATAAAGGGTTTAGTTCAGAATTCCCTGTAGATCACCCAGATCAATATACACCTGATGAAGGCCGGGGGGGGGGGGGTAGAAGGACCAAAACATTATGAGAATAACAACAAAGATAAAGTCCATGGTCCAAATATAAATAGTGTAAATAATGATAACTTCTCATTCCAGACAGAGATATTATGAAAGTTTTTGTTACTAAACTTATTACATAAGGAACAAACATTTACAGTTGACTATATACTGGCTCAGCAAAGTCTATTAGTTGTGACATTCAAATTTCTTAGTCAGTTACTAATTTATTGGCTGGTGTTTCTTTCATCTTATTTCTGTTTCTTTTTATCACAACCTCATAATTGTTATTCCATGTAAGCACCATGGACTAGAAATAATAAATAAGCCTTTGGTGAGACTTGACCTCAAATCCCTTATCATGGAAGCCTGATTTTCTGGAACAGGTGCCTTATTGATGAGGAAACAAAGGCTAACCAGTTACAGTAATTGAAATCTAACTATTTATTTTCCCCAAATATCAAAATTCCATCACCTTTGTTTTTCATTAATTTTTTATTAATTTTTTTTCTTTATTAATATTTTCACCAGCATTTCTTAATAATAATTATGGAAACATAATCTGGGTGATAAAAACAATAAAATATTAGTGAAAAATTAACAATAACATTTATTAATCTTCTACAAATACTTCTATAATAAAAATCAGTTGTGCAGTCCTGACTCAAACAAGATCAAAGCAAGTATCATCCTTGCTAAAAATAGGTAAAAATTTATAATCACTAGTCCATGAAATCATATTTCTATGAACCAATCAAGAACAGGATATGATGTCCTAGTTTGGTTAACTAATCAGAGACAAGATCTGTTCCCAACAAGGATATGACATCACAACCTTGTGGACCAATCAGAAGCAAAGCATCAATTTCTAAATGAATGTTCTTATTCACCAGCATATGTATATAAAAAGAAAGATAGCCTTAATTTAGTTAGAAAGGATAAATTAATTTTATCACTTCTTCAATGCTACTGTCATCATAAATAAAAAGGGTCAAAATACTACACATATGTGCAACCCACACACTCTCATATTGACACAAAATGTACATGGCTGAATAAAATGTTTTTATACATACATGCTTATACACATATATATTATTATTATTATTATAAGGCATGAACTCTTAAAATTTCATGAGTTTGTATTTATTTCATTATAAAAACAGCCCCAATTCATTTCATCAGACCTTCAAATCCAAAATATCCTTTTGGAAATATCCATACTGATCACTAATATCATCATTATATATATATATATATATATATATATATATAGTGCGATGGATAAATTGTCATCTAAATTATGCAAAAATGAAAATAACATTGATATCTCATTTTAACACATATGTTTACCAAAATTACACAAAAATATCTTGAAATGCTAAAGAGTAAATTTATTCAATAAAATCTCAATGGTCTTCAATCACAGCAATCAGATGACTTTGAAATCTTCTGCAACTCATTTGGACTGTCTTCTTGTTGGTGAATGCTGCCATAATCCTTGCCTTCAGATGATCTTTGGTGTTACAAAGAGTTTTGTTAATCTCCTGCTCAACTGCATCCCTCATATAATAATCAAAGGGGTTGCAGTCTGAGGAATTAGGTCACCAGATGTAAGGGGTAACGTAGTTGCAGAAAGTGTCTGACAGCCATGACTGGGTTCTCCTGCTTGTGTGGTATTGTGCAGAGTCCTGTTGCCAGATGTAGGATCTTCTGGCAGCAACCCTCTTGACTCAGAGCAGCACTATCTCATCAACGCACTTGATGTAGGCTTCTGTGTTGAATCTGAGGCCCTCACCAACAAATTCAGGAGTTCATTTCATGTAAATATATTTAATATAAAAATTTATTCTGCTCACATTAACTCTCTTGTGATTTTCCTTCAACCATAAGTTAAGCTTGCATAGTAATGTGACCACCATAGATGTAAGAATCCATCCATTCTTAAACAATTAAAGAATTGAAAAGTAGTGTTGTGACCAGTATTTTTTCTTACAATTTTAGTGCATTTTTATAAGCCATTTTTTTACTGTAGGTTGTGCAATTAATTCATAAAATATAGTTTAAATTTGAAATGAAACTCAAAATTTTTATTTTGCAGCTACAAAGTTGTGCTAAGCTAGTTATGTATTATTTGTTTAAAAATTGGAGAAAATGGAAAAAAGCCACTTATTACTTCCAGTCATCAAGGAGATAAGTCCTATTTTAAGATGCTACCTAGTAGCCATCTTTCACATGTAAGGCTTTATTTAAAGACTTGATTGTTGCATGTTCATTAGCTACACATTTCATTCACAAATTTTAATACAACAAAGAAGCAAATATTTGTATTAGTCATGTGCATTAATAAGTTTGAATTTTGTCATAATTTTCCAATCAGTGAACTTTATTTACATATGTCCAGATAGCTGCATTTTAAATAATCTGTACATTCTACTTCTTTTATGTGCCATGTCCCTTCAGGATGTGGGTGATCGTGATTCTCCACAACTTCCTATCCTTTGTAGCAGTGTTTGTTTTTTACTATCCTTCTTTCTTCCTCTTCTAGCAACTATTTACACAAGCTTGTTAGTACATGACTTGCTGTTTTCCTCTGGCCTTCAGTGTATCCTTTGAGTCTCAAATTTTCCAAGCTCTCTTTCCTCATTATGTGCCTGAAAAAGTTAAACTGTCTATATCCAATTCTAAGTATGAGAGTTTTTTTTTTGTGTCCATTTTCCTTAAAACCTACTCATTTTTCACATGCTCTGTCCATGGTATTCTCAGCATTCTTTTATAAAACCACAATTTATCTGTTATTGCAATTTGTACATTAGTAAAAAAAAAAAAAAAAATCTGTACATTACTGTAGTGAACCCACAAATAGATGTCCTCAAAAACGAATCCACATCATGTGAGCCATTTTCCAAGGAAGAAGGAAAAAGTGTAAAAGCCAGCCAGAAAAAGAATACAAGAAGAAATGCTTACCTGAATTATCAACGTTCTACATGTTGGCCTGTCCAAAAGAAAAATGACACATGTGGCTGCATAAACTCTCATCATCAGTATGGGTCTCAAAGGATATGTAAATTCTGAATGAGATTCACATTGCACTATGCAAATTATGTTCTATAAACTGGGTACCTTGATTGCACTCAGGAAGTTTTGTCTATAAGTCTAAGTTGCATGGAGGATGAGTTCTTGAGATGTGCGACTGCTGGGTTGAATTTTATCCCACATGTAAAATTGTTAAAAATGAGTTTTACTAAATGCTTCATTGTATGTTTGATATTTTCTCTTGATCTATACTCTTGTTTAAAATGATTATTTATATAAAATATTAAGTTTAAATAAATGTTATTTCTGAGTTAATCCTTTTCTCATATTATCTCTTTAATATGGTTCATGTCTTTCCTGAATGACAGTTCAATACAATGTTTATCTATTTTTTAAATAACTTTTATTAATTTATAAATCCTTTTTACAGGAAGACCGTATCTCAGGTGTTACCCAGCTTTATAATGTGGATGAAGACATCACCCAATGTATCAATGCTCATGCTGTGTGCTTTACACACTACAGATTTGATGATAACCCACTTTCTTCGACTGTCTTCTGTGTGGCTTCGAGAGATATGCAAGATAAAGGAAAAGTAAGTAAAAGAATAAATAACAAAGGATGCAGTTCCCAGGTTATAAGGTGTCAGGAATATGCAGCTGAAAGTATGGCTTCAAATTCCACTGTCATTTAGTGCATAAGTTATTCAGACACACACACACACACACACACACACACACACATATAAACCTTTTTCCTTTTCTTTTTTTTTTTTTTTTTTTTTTTTTTAAATCATTTCACCCCAAGCAAGATAATAATACCACTAGGATGCAAGATGTTACTGGGATTGAAAGAGAATGAGAAGACTTTAGTGAGTAGAAAAGACAATAAAAGAACAGGTTTCAGGAAAACAGAAGTCATTGTATTTAAATTTTTGAAGATCTTACATGGCAGGGAAACAAGAAATCAGTAGAGAGTTCCACAGGCAAGAAAAGAAACTATTAGAATAGAACAGACAGTTGCATCTAGCTGCTAGTTCAACTGTAAAATGGTTAAACCTAGTTGCCAATCTAGTAGCATGCTTAAATTCATTCATTAAAACGAATAAGTGCGGTCAAACCTAGATGAGGGCATTGTAACTAAAAACTTTGTTGCTTAATTTCTGCTGAGAAATTTAACATAACGATATGGTTAATTCTGAAAATAAAATGAACAAAGCTCCTGTCCTGTAATAGGCTAAAGATTTTCATGATGAAGCAAAAAAGAATGTTTAAATCCATTAAAATTGATTGTAAATAAATATTTACTGTGGCTAAACAATTACTAACCACTGTGATATGAGCCTTGTTTGACTGATAAAATGGTGAAATAAATAAAACCTCAGTAGTATTCACTTTGATATATGTAACTGACATATGTAATTTTTGTTTGAATTTCTGGGATCAGGAGTTATCCTTATTTACATTCAGAATATTGTCCTCATTTTTGTTGTTGTTATCATAATGGCCGAAATGTTATAATAACAACAAAAAATGAGAATAATAAGTCTGAATGTAAATAGTATAAGTAATAACATATAATTTCAGTCATTTATATATAAGGTAGACAAAAAAGGGAAAAAGTGATCACTGATATGCAAATGTGTTATATCCTGAGAAAGCAGTGGAGGTGGGGGTCATTTCTCTTGACCAATACAGGTGCATTGCGTGCACACATCAGTCATAGCTTGAGCAGTGGCAAGGAAACATGTCAAAGTAGCTTGTTTGGGATTGTCTGCTTGATGATTTTAAGGTGGGTTTGTCCACAGCTGCATCAAGTTGCCGAACATGTCAAGCCTTTGGGGATAATACTGTGAGTGAATGCACTGCCAGGCATTGGTTTCAGAAGTTCAGGTCAGGAGATTTGCCACTTTGTGATGAACCCTGCAGTAGCTGGCCACAGGTCCTGGATGATAAGACCCTGAACGCAGCCATGGAGGAGGACAACCATTAAACCTGTAGTGAGCTTGCCAAACACTTCCAAGTTTTTGATGAAACAGTGCATAGGGAAGGCACATAAGCTGTGCAAGTGGGTATTACACACACTGTCAGAAGCCAACAAGCAACAAGTGACTGCTTGTTTCTCCTTGCTTTCTCAGTACAGCAATGTACCCATATTTGATTGAGTGCTCACCAGTGACAAAATGTGGGTCTTGTATACCACTCTCGAATGTGCCAGACATTGGTTGTCACCACATGATCCTGTGCCTCACACCACAAAACCACCTCTACAAGCACGCAAGATCAAGCTCTGTATTTGATGGACTAGTCGACGAGTGGTGCACTATGAGTTGCTACCAATGAAGCAGAAGAGGCCAAAATTGGTTAATCACAAGGGTGTACTGTCCCTCTATGACAATGCCAGTCTTTGTGGTGCTGGTAGCCAGGTATACCATATGACAATTTGGCTGGGAGACGCTGTGCCATCCACCTTACTCAAATTTTGTGCCAACAAATTACCACCTCTTCCATTGCCTGGACAACCATTTTCATGGGAAATCCTTCAGAAATGAGGCAGACTTGAAGCAGGCACTTACAGACTTCTTTGCATCCAAGACACCTGATTTTTACTGCCAGAGCATTGCACAGCTGGAGGCACATTGACAAAAGTTGCTGGATGCCAATGGGGATTACTTTGAGGACTAATGGAATCTCAAATTTGCTGTATACCTTTTTCTACTAATAAATCAAAAATGGCAAGGACTTTTTTAGTTACCTTGTAGAAGAAAGTGGCACTAGTTAAGTAGACTGGTCCACTTGTAAAAAAAAAAAAAAAATAAGGAAAAATTTGGGGTAAATTATTTTTGTAAATTAGTATTCATTGGACTTTCCTCAAGTCACAACATTTGTCGGAATCAGAAAATATTGATTTTTTCTATCAATTTAGAAAGTGGATCATAATATCAATACAGTGTAAAATTGATCCCTGATATTTTACAGAGTTATTGGACTTAATTGTTTTACATATAACAATAGCTTATGACTATATCACATTGAAACACCAGTTCTCATATGACCACTGAAGTTAAACAACATTGAGCCTGGTCAGTACCTAGATAGGTAACCACTTGGGAATACCAGGTACTGTAAGCTTGGATGTGCAGGTGGTGTAATGGATAACAGCTCAGAATTGGAAATTGGAGAGCCAAGCTCCATTTCCAGTCAAGTTCATTATATTCACTTAAATATAAATCCCCTTGGGAAAGGTATGAATCCACCTCTTCTCTCTCAACTATGGGTTAAATAGTAGAACTTGTATCAATAAATTGTGAATGATTTACTGATGCAAGTAAATGAATGATTATACAACGGTTTATATTTTGTCTTATGTCTATAGATATTGAAACATTAATTCTTTAGCTATTTTAAAATCTTTCCTTTATTATTTTGACAAGCAGAAAAAAAGCCACAATTTATGGTGGCCACTAATAAAGTCACAGCAAAAAGTCATAGAAAAGTACCATAAACAAAGTAATAAAAGAGAAAATATTTTAAATTATTTATTAACTGACAATACATAACTTTAATGTTTATCGGTTTTCCTTTGTATCAAGCCAGATCTTAAAGGACAACCGGGAACCTTAGCTGTGCAATAAATCGAATAAGAGACCCTCTGTATAAGTCTAGGTTTGAAAAAGGCCTAATATCCTTTGTTGAATTAATGACAGTTTAATTAAACCTTATCAATTCCAATTCTCATGAAAACTGAAATCGACATTAAACTTTTTATAAAGAATTGTATTTTTAAAGATTTTACTTGATTTAAAATGTAAATTTAATTGTAATTTTTTTTTAAAATTGTAGTTACATATTTTACTGTATTTATTATTTAATATATAATTGATTCATTTTGTCCTCAAGAAGTCACATGACCACCCTTCATTTGTTGTTACAGTTAATCACTATTGAAAACAAACACTCTATAAATCCTAAAATACTCGACCAAATTTGACATTTCTTTTATCATAGGTCAATTCAGAACACAAACAAACCTAATCCAGTGTTATTTCATGAACAAAGACTTTATTTAAGCACTTAATTCAGCATAAACTATCTTTGTATACAGTCTACATTGTTTGTGTAACATCCAGAAACTCATGACTACATTACTGAAAGGTATTCTGGAAAATGCAATAGCACCATCAACTTATGAAGTGCATATCTTCAAAAGGGGAGGGACTTTGAAGGTGGCAGGAGCTAGTAATGACTAGATAAGCAAATTTTGATCTCGGTGTCATTCCAAGAATTGAATTGTCACACCTTATATGTGCTCATTGCTTTTATCTGTAATGCATGAGTTTTTGTAAGATTTTCCTGAAAAATAATCTTGAAATGCTGGAATTCAAGAGAATTTTGAAGCCTTATATGTAGGAATATCATTTAATTCATAGAGCCTATTAAAAACCATCTTTTTGTGCATTTGAACATAACTGATACAAAATAAACCAAATAGACAACATGGATGTTATACATACATTGGTTATGCATTTTTGAAAATTACTTTTACAAAAAAGAAAAATGTTATTTTTCTTAGCTTGTATTAAGAAAGATATAAAAAAACAAAATGAGCAAATGAATTTAAAGACATTTAAGGCACTTTTTAAAGAAACAGGAAAAGTTACAAACTTTTAGCTGATATGGTTTATTGTGTATCTTCATCCTTTCATACCAGCCCCATTTAAGTGGTATGATTTTCCTTCTGCAAAAAAACTATGTAGTAACAAAGATAGTTGCCATAATAACCATTTAATTTAAACAAATTAAATCCTGAAGACAATTCACCTTGTTGAGCATTTATTCAAAGATTAATTGATTAATATTTAATCAATATAAATGTTTGAGTTATAATTATTCTTTATTTTTATCTTGTTTCAGATCCACGTGATAGAGCTGGGACCCTACAAACATGGAAATTTTGCTCCCAGAAACAGTTACACAGAAATTAGATTTTCAGATGACCTTGACCGATATGATTTTCCAGTAACTCTACAGGTTATAAACAATATAGATTGATACAATTTTCAACTAATTTCATATTTCTAAAATTGTTTTTCAAAACTTTTGGATTTTTCAATATTGCAGAAAAAAAAGGAAATTCCTGATAAAGTTTTTAATATTTGTTTGTATAATTGAACACATTTTTTGGTAGGGTTACTGATGTCGTTACCACATTTCAGCCAAACCATTCTACAGCCTTTTTTTAATTTATAAAGAAAGAGAAAGGTTTTATGGAATTTAAGGATTGCGAGTTGGTGTCTTATAGTTGTGTATGCGTATGTTCACATATAAACAATTAAAGAAGAAACAGCAAAAATTTGGGTTTCTACTACAGACCGTCTTTTCTTTTTCTTATAGAACCTGTAGCGTAGGGAAACAAAGTTCTCAATGTCTCTTGTATATGTCCATTTTCTTTTTCTGGTCCAGAAGTATGTTAGGATAAGTATCATTATAATGGCTGTGCTCAAGTCAGCCTTGTGCTGAGTTGGAACAGCCAAAGAAAAGTTAAACTTAAAATTTGAAGTTCAGTTCCATTTTCAAGCCATGCAGAATAACTTTCTAAAAAATTGATTTACTCTATAAGTGAAATAGTATTACATAGTTTGAAGTTTGAGTTGGTGTGGAAATGAGAATTCAAAATTTTTAAGTGTATTTTTTTGTTTTTTGTTTTTTTGACAAATCATGATACAAGTATAATTTTATGTGGCAAAGTGAAAATTGTTTAAGATTAGGTGTGGGTTTGAGATCTCTGTCTGTTGATACTGACTTCTTTTTATGTGATTATGTCATTACAGTCATTTTTTTTATTTTGTGTTACACTACAATTGGCATTTTTATTTATTTTTTATTCATTTTCTTATTTTGTAAAATACATTGAGATTTTCTTAAAGGGGTTTTCAAATATGATTAAGTCATATTACATTTTTATTTATAAAGATCTAAAATACTATATTATATTTACTAATAAACTATATATGTTATTGTAAAATTAAAATAGAATTATGCATTTTGAAACTATTTATGATCAAATAATAGATATCTAATTATGCAAATTATTTTTATAATTAATTATTTTTTAAGGAGAATATGAGACAATGTCTACAAAAGTCTGCTATTTCATTTCTTTGATTTAATAAATTTTCATTTTTCAGAAATTTAATAATATATAACTTTTCATGTAGGCACAAAGGACATGGATCATTTAAAGATCTAGATGTTTCTGTTTTTTATTAGTTTCTCATTTTACTGTGGATGTTTTATTTGTTTCTTTAAATGTCAAAAACATTTGGATAGCGATGTTTGGTTGTGATACTTAATATTATTGAAGGAAGACAGATGTTAGCTCCATCTTACTTTAAATTCATTTTTAGTACATACAATATAAAATTTCACAATATTAGGATTCTCAATAGATGAGATAGTGCATTGGTAAACTACATATTCTGTGAGACATTTATTATTCAAAGGACAATTTTCAGAATTCCTACAGTTACATAATTTTTCTTTACTATTGTTTATTCTTATTTCTGGATCACTATTTCTTTGATTCTGGCTTAAGTATTTATTTAAAAGTTTATTATGTTTTTGTTAAATTTTTTAAAAAAATTTCAGTATAACTATAACTTAATTTTAAGGTATTTTTATTAAAAATTTTGCTTAGTGTATTATTTCTAAGAAAATGATTTTCAATTAAAGAAAAAAATTTATGTCCTAACTTACTACTATTTGGTTGAATGGGGGTGTGTACCAAATGATATTTCTATTTCTTCTCAGGTTTTTATTATCATTTTTTATATAATTAATGTCAAGGCATTTATAGCCACTATTCTTTAAAGCTTTATTATAAAAATTACTGTGTTCATAGAATATTTTTTCATTAGAAGTATTTATACTTATTTGTTTTTCAATGGATGAAGGTACATGTTTTATTATAGATGGGGGATGATTTGACTTCGGGTGTATATATAAAGGATTAGTATTAGGTTTTTTATAAGGTTGGTATAGATTATTCATTAATGTTATTATCAAGGAAGTTTACCTTTTTTAATTTTGTATTAACAGTAACTTTCAAATTTAGGTATTTAAATTCTCTATGTATTAGTTTTCTAATCTTATCAATTTTAAAGTTTGTAGACTAAGGATGAAAGGTCTTATGGTTGTGAGGAAGTTTAAAATTTAGACTATATGACAGTTCTGTGTAGGATACAGGTTTGGTTCCTGTAGGAGGACACATATTTTCTATTAAATTTTATGGACATTCAGGCTGGTAAATGTTGTTAATACTGTTTATTATAAACTGAGCATTTACTTAAATTTGTATCTATAAAAATAATATATAAGCAATAAATATATTAATATATATATATATATATATATATATATATATATATATATATTAAGAAGTAATAGATTTTTTTATATATATATATATATATGTGTGTGTGTGTATAAAGAAGTAATGGACATTTTATTATTCAAATAATATATCCACTAAAATAACATTATATACAGGGTGCGATGGGTAAATTGTTGCCCTTTTTATATTTTTAATTTTGTACATGCACATTGTTTGTTAACTACACAGTATAGTAGTGTCAGTTGGGCACAAGCTGTGAGGGGGAAAAAAAACGCCATGACGCACTTCACTCTGCCAGAAATTTGCAAACAGCCTGCTCTACTGCTTAGCATTCACACCAGCAGCTCAAATATGAAGATTTCAGTGTTTGGATATCAATCTGAAGACAGTGTAGAGGATTCAGAAAGAGTTGGATGAGTCTAATGGTGATTACGAAGGTACAACCACTTGAAAAACTCACTCTGATCATTCCGATAAGAAAAAAACTCGAGAATTTACTGGTAAGGGCCACAGACCCAACAAGGAGGTCTACATCAAGTGCCTTAAGAAAGTAGTGCTGGCCTGGGTCAAGCAGGTGGCTGCTGTCAGACCCTATGTCTGGTAAGAGGATTCTGCACCATGTCATACAAGCAGGAAAACCTAGTCAATGCTGTCAGACAATTTCAGCAACCACATAACATCTAGCCACCTAACTCCCTAGACTGCAACCCTCCTTGATTATTATGTGTGGGGTGCAGTTGTGCGAAAGACCAATGAAACTCCTTGTAATACCAAAGATGAACTGAAGGCAAGGGTTATGGCAGCATTCACCCACAAAAAAGGAGACTGTCCAGAAGAAAGGCAGGAGATTCTGAAGTCCTCTGGAGGCAGTGGTTGAAGACTGGAAATTTTATTGAATAAATTTACTCTTTAGTATTTTAAGGTATTTTTGTGTAATTTCAGTAAATGTTTGTTAAAATGAGATGTCAGTGTTATTTTCATTTTTGTGTAATTTAGAGGACAATTTATCCATCGTACCCTGTATATTATTATTAATATATATACGTTTGGAATATGAACAACCCTCAAGTTACATAATAAATCTCATGTGACCAAATAAATTATTGTAAATATTTCTAAAAATAGATAAGATGAAATTCATCTGGTATATTTATCATATAAATATATCCTGAAAATTTTAACAGCATCAATTGTTTATCAATTTTATTGTGAATAAATTGACATGTACTATAAAATCTGACATTGTCTACATGATGAGTCAAATTGATTAATATATTAGCCATAGATTTTTTTCTACTATCTTGTTTAGTAAGGAACAAATAAGAAAGATCTTTTTTTTTCCTTATGGATTATCAACTTAAAGAAGGCTGTAAAATGAATCAGTTGAAATGATATGGTAAAAATATTGGCAACACAAAAAATGAGTCTTTGATAAAATGCTAATGATGTTTCATAAGTATAGACAACATAAATTAGAAATTTATGAAGAATCTTTTAAAAGAAGTCTTACTACCCTACAAAACATTATTTTGATATGTCATGGCAAATCTTTAACATTTAATGACAAATTTCTCCCCTGGATTTTAAAGAACAGTTCCAATTATGTTTGTCATAAATTGATTTTTTGACATTTTTTAATTGTGTAAATCTTAAAATTTTATTTTTGTTATTTAAATTCTTCTTTATTATAAATAAATTTATTATAAATTTTCATTATATATATATATATATATATATATATATATATATATATATATATAATTAAAAAAATTAATGATATTGAAATTGTAAAAAATATCTTTCCACTGTATTTCTTCCCAAATTCTTTCTATAGCAAATTGTTTACACCAACATTATCATTATACATTGATGTGCCAAAAGTCATAGGATAACAGTATGCATATTTATATGCATATTTTATCACAATTACAATAAGTTTGTCTTTGTAATTTACCCATGAGGATGATCTTGGAGGAGATCAAATGTACTTGGGTAGGAAAAAACTACAGCACCTTCTCTGATGAATTTGAGCTTAACATCAAGAAATTGATTAGAGAACTGGAAAGGATCAGTATAAAAATAGACAAAATCTACTATCTATATTTCTCATGTTGTCTGTCTGTGTGTCTGTTGTGGGCGTTGTTACCTCACCCAGGCCGCATTTCTCACCTGATTTCGATGTGGTTTTCACCACAAGTTTGCAAATGGCTGCCTTAAGGACATGACAGAGCCCGATTTTTGAGTTCGGACTCAGGTTCCGAAAAAAATCGATAATCGAAAAAATCTGCTTACAGAAGGAATGATCGCATTTCAACCAAATTTGACACCCTCTTAGAGTCTACCATTAGAAGTGTTGTCCAGAAGTTTCATGACCACAGACCCCTAAACAGTGCGGAAAATCGATAAAACCCAAAAACCGATACATCCAGATTGTGCCTGAACCGCATGTCGGTTTTTAACAAAAAACAACCGGATGTATAAGGAGGCCATTGGGAGTCACCATGTGAAGTTTCAAACAGAGTGCAAATCGACAATCGGTCAACCCTTAAAAATGTTTTTCCGGTTGGGTATTAAATGCAGATTAATTTAAGGTCACGCTATGCACGGGAAGAAACAGGTCAGTGCGTGCAGTGGAGTGGAAGAAAACATTTGACCTCAAATTCTAGAATGGGTGCAGGGCCATTGAAATTCGGCTTTTTTATCCCTGCTACCAGGTCTGACTTTGAGCCACAAATGACATATTCGACTTTGTCAACACTTTTGTTTTAATCGTCGCATCTTACCAAAATAAGCACTTCCTTTATTTGCGTCTTTACTGAAAAAAAAACAACCCGCATACGTGCTGAGTGAAAATGGTTCCGCCCTCAGCAGTCCATTTTCCAATTCTTTAAACTTTTTCCCCTAGCCCAGGCTGCATCCCAGGCCTGACGAGGAGTTTTTGCGCTAAAACAGTAGGGCCTCCTCCCAATCCATTTCAAAGCTAATGCCGGCAAACAGTTAGCAGCTTTTCGTTGTCGCACAAACCAAACGAGCAAACGCTTCATTGCAGCTCCTTGCATTCTCATCGCCAGCATCACGTGCGTTAGAGCCAAGTTGCATATGCAGCAGGCAGCTTGACCCCATTTACGGCCAAGCCTTGCGCTTGCCAAATCATGTGTGCGTGCGTGAAAGCGCACTAGCATCTTCCATTTTGTGTGAGCTCATTCATTGGTCTAAGTCATGCCCATTGTCCAGGCTACACCAATCAATGACAAGTCACGCTCCCTTTAAATACCTTCAGTGTGGCTGCATCCGCACTCACGTCTTGATTTGATCGCCATTAACGCATTTGTCCTTGGATTAATTGACAGCTTCCTGCTACCGCAAGTTACCTATTTGCTTAAACGTTTGCATTACCCATTTTATCTCCGCGTGCTGCCTTTACTGCGCAGCCCAGTCCATTTTAGCGTTCCATACCTATTTCTACCTTTTCGTAGTTCAGTTTTGCTATTAGACAGTTAACTGCTGTCGCAAGTTACTTCTCTTCTGCCTTTACTACGCGGCCCAGTACACCTCAGTGTTTCACTACATTTTAACCTTCAACGCTTCAACGTTTTGGTTGCGTAACCTCTTCCTACAGTGACGTTTTCGTGCTGCCAGAAAGCACGGCCCATAGCTAGGAGAAGCTTTTTCCATACCGCTCCATTGCATTTTTAGTTTTCGTATACAACGAGGTTGCACCGCTTCAGCATCAACTTCTATTCGCATTCTTACACAGCATTTCTACAACCCTTCAAATGGCTCCTACACGACGAACATCCGCAACTGAAGACCCCTAACACTGTTAACATTACACAAGTAGAACAGGTGACTGCGGAGGAGCACATAATAACTCCGGTTACAGATGATCATATAGCGTCGACTTCAACCTCTGCTTTGCACTCTTCTGCGTGCCGTGGCGATGACCAACCTGGCAGCTCTGCAAAGGCTGCAAAAACACCCAGGCGAGGCAACCTTAGCAGGTGTTCTAAAAAAGCCTCACCGGCTAAGGGGAAACGGGAGCAGGATTCCATTGAGTGCACCTCCTTGGAGGAGAAGTGGCTGGCATCTACTTCAACCTCTGCTTTACACTCTTCTGAGTGCCGTGGCGATGACCGACCCGGCATATTTGCTAAGCGTGCTAAAATACCATGGCGAGGCAACCTTACCAGGCGTTGTAAAAGACCCTCTGTGGCAAAGAGAAAGCAGGAGGAGGAAACCGAGGGAGAGGCCTCTTTGAGGCTTTCCAGTCAATCTCAACGGAGGCAGTATGTTTTGTCACATGAAACGCTTGGTGAGCGGAATTACCGTTTGTACTGCAAATTAGTTTACACATATTCGTTGAAAAGTAAGAGGAAGCTACCTAAACGTACAATTTTTTAATCAAGCACGGGCAACGCTGGGCCATGCTGCTAGTATGTCTATATTATTCAATGAAACATGTCTGAATGAAGATATGCTGCCTAAACACACACACACACATATATATATATATATATATATATATATATATATATATATATATAGATGTGTATTTGAGCAGCAACTTTTCTTTTATGAATCTTTCATTGAAAACAGCCAAGGAAGATTTAATTAATCTTTTATTGAATTTTTCCAGCAGTCTAATTTTTCTGTTTTTCAGGTTTCAAAGAATATAGGAATTGTCCATAGCTATAATTGTTCCAAGTGCTTTTGGCAACTTCTCTAGCCATTATCAAGGATGTGTTTTTGGATGGTGAAATTCTGTGGCTGCTACATTGTAATTTTACAGTGTGGAGTTTGAGCGGTTTGTGTGCTTCTTGGCAGTCACATGCTATGTGCAACCAGTTGACTGAAGCAAGACTTTTATTTTTAGAACATTTTTAACACACTATCTCCTCTGGTAAATAGTGTGAGATTGATAGTGGTAGAATAAAGTTTAATAAGCAGAGCCTCCCTAATGATGAGCTGTGTATGACTGTGACCTGAAAAGGAGCCTTGTATTATCAACTAGAATTTTCCTTAAAAGTTCAAGGAAGTTATGAGTTAATAAATGTTTATTAATTGCACTCTGCTGCAACAGGTGGCACATAAGATGTCTACTCACTAAGGTAGTGGTATGTTCAATATAGGTCATTGGTTTTTGACAAGTAACACAGTATTGATATTGGTACACTATATTCACCACTGCTAGTTTAGATTTGATGGGGTTATTTCTGTTTGTGATTACAAGGTTTACAGTCTTCCATTTTCTATAACATATCATGAACTTCATATATATTGCCTTGGATTTTGTTACAGGTCAGTGGAGACTATGGACTTTTGTATGTTGTGACAAAATATGGATACTTGTACTTGTGTGACATGGAGACTGCTGCCTGCCTGTGTGTAACTCGAGTTTCCCCAGAGATCATCTTTACTTCTACCATCAACAGTGTTACACAAGGAATTTTAGGGATCACAAGATCAGGAAGAGTAAGCTTTCTTTTCTATACCAAAATAATTTGATTGTATTCATGGAGTTCAACTTTTGAAAAAAAAAAAAAAAATCAGTAGTTCATCTCCAAAGTTTTAAAACTGTCTTTTGTATTTTTCAAAGGAAGAAAATATTGGAATAGTAAGAAAAACATTTACTGTATTTGTGTGAGCATTTAATGTTATTGAAATATATAGCTGCAATATGGAGGTATAGCTTGAATAAATCAAAGAACTAGACAGCAAGGCAATGTTTTTAATAATGATAATTGTTAGAGTGAGTGAATTTGTTCCCCATGATATGAAGATGCTATAAATGAGATTAACATGGAGGTGTGGTGAATACAAAGTAAAAAATAACCCTCTTTTCTCCACTGTTTTCAAATTCATAAGCCTATGCGAAAATTTATTTTGACCAATAGAAAAAGGAATTGGCTCCGGGCTGAAGAAAAGGCCAAGGCAAAATTTAACGAGCCTATGTGAAAATTAATTTTAACCAATGGAAAAGGGAGTGGCTTGCAAACTGAGGAAAAAGTAACATGCTGATGTAAAATCGCTTTTTGATCTAAATAGGCAGAGAAAGTTGAATCAAGGCAGAGAGAGAGAAAAAGCAGAAAAAAACAGGAGGCAGAAAGTCAGAGTTCCACGTGTCTGAATAACGCTGGTGTTAAATTACACACTGATACATTATCAGCCTCTAATGAGAGCAGGGAAATTTCAAAGAACTCTATTCAACTCCAAAGCTAAGTACCTCAAACGATATCTTTTTATTCATGTTGAATACAACCATATAACTTTTATGTGAAAAACAAACTCTCTCAATTTGTTTTAAACATTTTGGAATATTACTTTGTGTCCAATGTTTTAGTATGAACATTTTCTCTTCTTGCAAATTTATCAAAACTACAAACTTTAATTATTTGATTCCTTTTCTTGAAACAAGTTACTGACAACTTTAAATTTATAAATAAATTCTTTATCTTGTTTCATTAAATATAACACATGTGTTTTCTTGTCATTTGCCCTCAATACTTCAGAGGAATGGGAAAAAAATGTTATTGAGTTGGAAATATGGATGAAGGTGTTGCAGGAGAATACTAGGATTATTTAACTATAATAATAATACTGCAATTTACAAGAGAAAAACTCGGCTTTTTAGCTCAACTTTGAATATAAGACTCAGGGAATAATTTTGAGCCATATTTTGGAAAAATACAGTAATTTGAATACAGTAATTTATAATCTTTATAAAGACAGCAGAATTGACTTTAACAAGACTAAGCAATGAACAATTTCCCTGAAGAAGTAATTACTTAACTTTTTGGAGAAGCAGCTATAAAAAAAATAAATTCAAACAGGTTTGGTGTATAGCAGAAGATACAGTGTAACCCGGATACAAGAGAAACCCGGATATAAGATATTTTCTCTGGTCCCAAATTAGAGCCTGTGTTAATGTATATATAATAGACCAAACCCAGATATAAGAGACTTCTTCTCTGGTCCCGACAACTCTCTTATATCCGGGTTACACTGTACTTGCATTGTTAAAATTTAACTGGAATTTCACATGATTAAAATTAATACTAATTAATATTTTATTTTTAGCTTTAATAATAAATTCTCTTTATTTATTAGCAAGTAACTTTATAAAGTACTGTCTTGCCTTACAAAACAAATTCTTACTAAAACCTTGAGACATAATCAGTAAAAAAAGTAGCAAGGAGTCCAAACTTTCAGACAGACTTATTTCCATATACAAGGACGGTTTAAGCTAGTGTGGGACCAGTAGTGTATATGCTATTTATAGCATATACACTTAAATTTTTTAAAAAATCACATAAATATTAAATCTAAAGTTATTTACTAGCACAGTGATTGAATTTATAAAACAAATATTTAAATTGTTAACATAATCAACAAAGCCAGAAAAATATGAAGCAAATGATTCTAACAAGATATTTGAGTAGATATAACATCCTCGATATAATGTTACCTGAATTGATGAATAACTAAAGATGCGACTCTCCCGACATGTGTACAACATTACCAGATTGTAAAATGCCAATTTCACCAGACAATTTGAAAGCATTTAATGTGTGGCCTTGAAAATGCAGGGATCATAGTATTTACTAGTTTTGCTACTAGGTTAATGACATTGTCCATATATGTATTATTAAAATAAGTATGGTTTTATTTTCAATTTCACATTACTTATGCGACATTACTAGGTCAAGGATAATTAAGAACAGATCATAACAGAATATGTAAATAATGTTGTCTATAATTGCCAATAATTTAATTTCTTTAAATATATATATTTTTTTAATCATTTTACCCCAAGCAAGGCAATAATGCCACTAAGATGCAAAGGGTTACTGGGAGAATGAAAGGGAGAAGCCTTTAGTGAGGAGAAAGGAGAATAAAAGAATGGGGTTCAGAAAGAAAGAAGATGGCAGTTGGCATTGCATTTAAATTTTTGAAGATTGCAAGTAGCAGGGAAGCAAGAAATCAGAAGGAAGCTCCACAGGTGAAAACTGTGAGAAAAGGAACTATTAGAATAGAACATACAGTTGCATCTAGGTAGCTCAACAGTAAAATGGTGAGACTTAGTTTGCCAATCTAGTAGCACACTTAAATTCATGCAGTCAAGGCACCAAGGAAGAAAGCTCATCAGAGCAGTTGCCATGAAAATATTTGCAGAAGAGACAGAGAAGCCACTCCATATTGGTGAGAAAATGATTGAATTCAAGATGCCAGGTCAGGATCAATTACATTAGATGCTTCTTTGAATTTTGTCAAAAATCTTCATGTACAGCAGGAACCCAGACCAGATATGGCAGTTTTAAGTAAGGATTTAATAAGGTATTAGTTTTTCTTGGAAATGTTTTAACATATGACAGAAAATGAGACACTGAAAACAAGACACACTGGGATAGCTTTCCAAAAACTAAACAAAGTATTAAGAAGTAGGAAAATCTTAAAGAAAAGAGTGCTGAAGTGCTATGCAATATCAATCCCCCTATATGACAGGGAATTTTCTCAAAGCAACAGAGATATGATTCTACAGAAGGATGTTGAGAATACCATTGATTGATATCATGTAAACAACAAAGAAATTTTAAGGAAAATGGAAACAAAAAGGTGCTTATATATAAAATCGGAAAAGAGACAGTTGAAAATTCTAGGAAAGAATCCTCCTTAACCTTTTATTTGAAGTAAGGTGTAACATCAACAACTTGATTATGTCATTATTTTCTCTTCAAGTTACATGTGGCTCTTAATGCTCTTGATTGGGGTTTACTAGCTTGCTTTTTGTTTGGGGTAGTGTGGAATGTCAGCATTTTGATTATGTCAGTATTTTCTCTTCGAGTTACATATGCTATCCATTTTAGTTACTGCTGTTAAATGTTCTCAAGTGTTGTGGTTTCTGTTATTTGGGACAGTTCCTTGTTTCTGAATCTGTAGCCAGTCCACAAAATTTGAAGAAAGATTGTCCTCACTAAGAACTATGAGCTTCATTCGCTCAAAGCCATTTTTAATCGTATCTAAAATCTATATTTTGTAATTCCTTTACATTAAATTTTGATGTCATTTTATTTTCTGTCTTGCAGATCATAAGTGTGGACATCAAAAAAGAGGTTTTATTATCCCAGGTGCGTGAGAGTGCAAAATGGGCAAACCAAGCAAGCCGACTTGAACGAGCAATGGCCCGTAATGAGGAAAAGCGAACCCCCAGCAAACAAGTGCATAATAATAACAACAATTTTGGCGTTATCTTGAACAACAATACTAGCCTAACTAGTATTGGCCTGACTCAGTCCTCTAAGGCCAGTGGTTGTGCTAGCAAGGACAGTACTGGTAGCAGTAGTAGTAGCAGCAGTAGTTGTAGTAGTAGCAGCTTTGTCATTAGTGAGGGAAAAACATAATATAAAAAATAGTTGAATGCTATATACCGACTCAGACAAAACAAAAAGACCATATTTTAAACATTTTAAACATTTGTTCCATATCTACAAGATGCCTATTTATTTTTTTTATGTTTTAAAACAAATTGATTATTATTTTGCATTATTGGAAGCAGATATTGAAGAAAACAATTCTTCATAAGAGAGGAAAATATAAGAATTTCAACAAAAAAAACAGTATCTGTTCCTCTATGAAATTCTTATTTGTGGTTTTACATTGATACTGTTGATAAATATCGTAAAGGTGTCCTTACAGTACTAATAACTACAAATATAAATTAGTCTGTTAGTTATCAAAGTTGTTTTATAAATTTCCATGAATACATTATGACTCATTTGGTTCTCATTCTTTTAATAATCGCATTGGTACAAATATGGTTCAAGTATAAGCACTTTTAATTTCTCACTCAAACTATATTTTTTACCAATATGATTAGATAAAGAACTGAGGAATTAATTATATATTTATAAGAAATTATGGAAGACCATTTTCCAGAATTCTTTATTTATCATTAGCAGAAGAAAAGTTATATCATATTTATCAGAATATCAATATACAGTCACAACTTTTTCTTTTAAAAGAACAGGAATGTTTGAGGCTGTTTTGTAACTTTAAAATTCACTAAAAGATCAAATTGTGTAGAAATTTCTTTTCGTAGAAGGGAGATAACTCTATATTGTAATTTGGAAATTGGCTGTAATAAATTCAAAACAATTTGTTTTGTTCTTTTTCATAAGTAAATTTATATAAACTCTTATAAACTTAAGTAATTTTTAGAAAGTATGAAAATTATTTTGTTTTGTTTCATTTATGTATATACACTTTCTTTCTTATTCTTTTCACTTTATGTATAGAAATTGAAATAACAATTTAGTCTGTTTCATAAATTCCATATTTTATTATAAGAATGAGACATTGTCAGTTACTTTTAGTACTTTTGTTTTGTTTTTTCTCAAATTTCACAAACATTGTTAAGGTTTATAAATTTTTAGGGTATTTTTGAGATATGAAACAAATCTAAAATTTACCAAATATTTCATGTTACACTTAAAAAAAAAGATATTTGCATGTGAAGACATTTAACTGATCACTGACAAAACTCATGAACTGAAGAGTAGAAGGAAAGAAAAAAATGCCATAGAATTGTACTGTTAAAACATATCTGGATTTCATGATACTGTGTTCTTGAAAAATTTTATTTCATTCTATTTTTTTAAGATTCATTTCTCATGCAATGTTTTTTTAAAAAAGAAGAAAAATTTGTAAAAACTAAAAAAAAAAGTTTTATCTCTATTTCTCTCCTGTTGCTTTTGTTGATGAAAATTTTTTTTCAGATTCTCATTTGGGAAAAATAGACAATTTTTCCACTTGTCTTCCCTGCTACTACCAATCAATCATAATTAAGAACGAAATGCATTTTCTCTTTCTGATAAATAATCTATAAATTTTGCATTAAACATTCTCATTGTTGCTGCTTTCATTCAGAAATTAAAAACACAGGTTGCTATCTTTTCTAGAGTCAGTTGTAGTGATTAGAATCAGTTTTAGCAAACTTTCAAGCCAACCATCTATTTTCATATTTGAATACAAAATTAATCCTTTACTTCTTGAAAAAGAAGCAATTACAACAATTTGTTAATTTATAATACATATTTCATCTCAGAAGTTTAGGCCTATCTCAATCCTGTAATAGTTGCTACATTTGCATATTTTTCTTTTTATTATTGGTGAAGAGTAATTGGCTGTGGTTAAATGTAATTGGCAGAAATTCCCAACAGACAGAACTGACAGTTTTCAATAAACAATAACAAAAGAAAAAAGGACAGGGGAAAAATAATACTAAACAAACAATATATGCAAGACAAAAGTAGGCAAAGCAACATGAGACAAACAATTTCACAAACTAAGAACAGTGTTGAAACAACAAAAGGGATACAGACAAGTGATCACAGTGTTCTGACATCAAGACCAGGAAGAACAAAAATATGGTGGATGAGACCAAGAAGTGGTCTATTTTATTGGCTAGAAAGAAATCCCAGCATACATCTGTATGTTTTATCTATAAATTTGGGGAGGGGAATGTTTTTGCAGTCATTCCTGCTCAGATTGGACAACACTTATTAAAAGTTATGTTTATATGTCCAAATGATAACTTCATGTTATAATGACAGTAATCATTTATTTAAAATAACATGGTGTCTTAAAGTAAGTTGTTCAAAGCTAAACAAAAATTGCAATGTTAAAAAATGTGTTTATATATTTTAGCAGATCACATCAAAGATGGATGGAAATTTAAGGACTTGTTAAGCAGGTTACCAAATAAGATTCCCACAAAATTAAGTGTATGAATAAAGAAAAACATCAACATGAAAATCAGTTACCAAACAGCATTAAATGTAAATCTTATATTTTAAATGCAAAAACAATAAAAAATGTTTAGATGTAAATTTAGATGCTTGAAATGAATGATTCCAAGCATGGAATTCTTAAGCTAATATCATTTTCATTAAATTCATCTTTCAATAATGTTTTTATTTACAAAATGCAACAAGTATTATGGGACATTAAATTTATCAGCATTCCCAAATTTTGACATTTTCATTTTTGGGGTCAAATGAAGTCACATACAGAGTGATAAAAGTTAATACCTTTATCACTCTGTATGTGACTTCATTTACTGTACAAAAAGATTATCCTGCCACTGAACTTGACTCTGATCCCTGAACAACAGTGTGTTTGAATTTCACAATTGTGTTGTCTTATCCTTCTATGGCAACAGAATACAACTTTGAGTGAAATTAACAATAAGTATACTGCAATTGAGAGTCCTTAAAAAAGAATGCAGTGGAAAGGGAAGTAATATTAATAATGCAGAGTGCCTGAGGTTAAAACCACCAGATAATCATATACGATAATAGAGGCAATATACTTATTTTCAGGATTTGAAAAGTTCTCAGACTGTATGAGTGAGTGCTGAAAAGTTCTTATTCCGACTAAGGAAAGCTTCCAAAATAAAATCTAATTTTTGGACATTTTGTCAGATTTTGGAAAGTGGGTTCAGCGGAGAACTTTTCAGCATCCCATTGTATAACAAGGTTAAACGTCCTCTTGAAAATTAGTATGAAGTTTTATGGTTCAAGGACATTTTTTTTTGTCTGTATTTCTTCATGATATAGATATTTAAACCTTTTTAGATGACTAAAGTGTACAAGTTTAGGTTCCATATCTTTTGTAGTGTGTCTGTCTGTGTGTGTGTGTGTGTGTATATATATATATATATATATATATATATAACCAAATACAGGGTTAGTACAGATGGAATAAAATTCCAATAACCAAAACCACTATTTTTTTTCAGTGTTGTCAAGCTATTTGAATTATTATATACTTGTATTCTGATTAGCCATCATAGCTTACATAATAATGTTCTCCCTACTGGGGAGGGAGGTTGATTTTGAACTTTTTAAAACACTTTATTTTGCAATCAATACCATCACTTGGCAAGACACCAGAAGTGTTGAAACAAAATGGCTATATTTTTGTAATGATGTTATATCATGCTTAAGTTATAAGTTTTAAATAAATATATACACACACACACACACATATATATATATATAAGCATAGTACCCATAAAAATGACAAGATTATTTACATATGGCTCACAATTTCTATGTGTGTAGTATCTGTCCACAGACAAAAGATAATGCATAAAATGATTTATATTTTTTAACTAGATAACTGATTTACCAACTAAATATGAATTTAGATAAGTAGCTAAGTTTCGTTAACAAACATAAACAAAGTAATTTTCTAAAGAAAAAAACAAAATCTTTTATTTATTAATCCGACAGATTTTATCACTTTAAACATTATTTTTAGTGGAGACTCATATTTGAATAGATGCTTTGTTTATTTATTAAACAATACATTTATTTAGTTTCGTTTACCAGCACTGTTTAATAAATGAATGGAGCATCTACTCAAATATGAGTATCCACTAAAAATATATTTCAAGTACTATAAGTAGCTAAATAAATAAAGACAATTTTTGGAGTGAGTGTATTTATTTTAAATATTTATAAACGTGGGCAAGACCAGTTAATTTTGTCAACATGGATTTTTTTTTTTTTTTCTGAGTATTGTTAACAAGACAAAAACTTAATTTTTCAAAGAATATTTTAATATATATTGAAAGACATGACCACTTGATAGCCTCTACAAATAGTTGTTTTTATTTTTTTATTTTGCTTCCTTCTACTTTCCTTTCAACAGAAAATGAGTTGCATGAAGATTACATGTGGTACCATTTTTAGTAATTTGTTTGTTTTTGTTTTTTTAAACATGGGAACCCATCCACTTTTGTGAGTGAATAGATGCAAAGATTTTCTAATTCCATTAGCATCACTGCAGACATCAGGGTGCGCCCATTGACCTCACCCACTTTTAGGGTAATGGAGACATATTAGGAGACAAATATTCCCAGGAACCAGGCATTGATAAATTTTGTGAACTACCATGACTAGGGACTACCAACCAAGAAATGTTGAAACTCTACATGAAAATAGTAAAAAAAAAAAAAAAGTTTCATCAATAATTGCAAATTCAATATAAGAAATCGAACCATTCGTATGACTTGTTTCTTCAAGATGTTTTATTCAAAAGTATCAACAACAAAAGAATATACCAAAACTTATTTACCTTTATGGTAAAAAAAAAATAATATCAGGTATTGGATTTTAAATAAGTTAATTTCTCCATTTCACTTTTTCTTTCATTTCAAGATGATTGTTTGATTCGAATAATCAAACTTTTAAAAAGAATTCATAAGAGTTAACTCCCTTGAAACTTAATCCGGATTCTTTTTTCCTGAAGCCTTAGTGAACGAGGCTCAATGAGAAAAACTAAGATTTTATATACAGAATTTTGTTTACTCTTTTATATCTTTGAACATTTTTTCAAAGCTTTATAATCTTTTTTAGAATCTTGAACTTTTAAGTTTATTTATATATATATAAAAAAAAAAAAAAAACATTTTTATCATTTATTCATTCTAACAGAAATTTATCACTCCACCTGAAATAATAAAAATTATAATAAAACTGAAATAATTATAATACTACTTAAAGTTTTAAAATATAATTCCATTTTCTTTTTTATTACTTACATTTGAACTAATGTTCATTTTTGTTGTTGATACCACAACATTTCAACTATTGCCACCTCTGGGTAATCTTTGAGAAATTTCAATAGGTGTAGATTGTGCTCATTTGACTTTCCATGTCTAGGTGGCATAATAATTGTGAGTTCAACTGTTGAGCTGGGTAGTACAGATTCAGGCCATACAATAACTGAGCAGTACTAAAAAGAAGACAAGATACCCTTAGACATGACCAGCAGAATAAGAACCCCCATAGATTAAATAAAAGTTTTGGTTCAAAATCTCGTTTGGATTGACAAACACCTGAAGAAGACCAGAGAACACAACCACCAAAATATTGTGTTAATAACAACAAAGATAAAGAAATTAGTTTAATTCCTCATCTTTAAAAATTCAGACAGAAATTCCAAATTTTTATTTAAAATCAAAATCTTCCAGATTTTAACCTCTCTACATTTTTGGATTGTTAAACAAATGCAAATAATTTGAAGCTATTTGATCACAAGAGCAAAGACGTATATCTTGTTTATAGCCAAATTCTAAATTTAAAATGTATTGGTCACAGCTTTATTTAGCTTCATTTATAAAGTGTGTTCATTAAATATTTTAGATATAAAAGGTATTATGCTGAAACTTCTGTAAAAAAAAAAAAAAAAAAAACCTAAAAAAAAAACTGAAGTTTTGTTTCAGTTACTAAAGAAGTCACTGCTGAAGGAAGACTGTCCACTTGTAAAAAAATATGGAAAAATGTGTGACTAATTTTTGTTAACATTTTGTCAACATTCATCTAATCATGACATTTGTCAGAATAAGAAAATCCTGATTTTTTTTTTCATCATTTTAGAAGTAGAAATCCTGCTCATAATATAGATACAGTCAAATTGATCCCTGATTATTTAAATAATTATCTTTATTAACATACATTGGGAACCTTGCCCAAATTTTACAAGTTACCCCACATTGCATCCCAATCCTTGATCCCATCGGTGTACACTAAAAGTTGGGGAAGGAAGTGATGCATGCTCACAAGGTAACAAAATGAAAGACAAATGCCATGTCGAGAAATAAGAACACAAACCCCGTTTCCCATATTATATTTAAATGTTTTATTCAGGGCTTCGCCTGCTTGTCTGGGTGAGTGAGTAGGTAATACTTGGGACAAATTCTGCTATGTCAGGTCTCCCTCTTATCAACTCTTTGCCCATCTACTCATCCTGTGGTGGGTGACAATACGAGTGGAAGCTTCTGAACCATATGATGGAGTTGTCTATCTCCCATCGAATGTGGACCAGAGCTCTTTCCAATCCCAAGCATGAGTTTTAATATAGCCTAGCACCCGGATTTACCCTATTTCCAGATTTGTTGCCACTTGATCTCTAAAAACTCCTAATCCACTCTTTTTACTTCCCATTCCACTTCGGTGAAAGTGAATGCCACTTAGAAGACCAAACTTCAAAAGGAACCATCTGCTTGTTCATCAAACAGAAACACTTGAGATCCAGATAAAATGATTCCTTCCTTTTCTACATAGGAGTCCATAGTATTACATTATTTACAAATGTCAAATTTGAAACCATGTTTGTCATTGATAATTTTAATTTTTTCACTTGAAATTGAAGGCTCTACTTAAATTAACTGGTTCACTCATAAAAAGAAATATACAACGAAGAATATTTTTAACAATTTTTATAGATTAGCATTCCTTTGATCTTCCTCTCCTCACCTCCCAACATTTGTCAAAATTGAAAAATATTGATTTTTTTTTTTTTTTTTTTATCTTAGCATGAGAGAGTCCTATACATAATATAATTACAATGTCAAATCAATCCCTAACCTCTTAAAGAATTATCTGTACTTTGTTTTTATTTACAAATTTCAAGTTTGGAAATGTGCTTATATTATTGATAACTGTATACTACTGATGATGTCCTTTTTTCCCCAGTTTGAAATAGTATGCTATGTAATAATTAAATATTAAGATTTTAAATAGAAAAGAATAGCAGGGATATTTCTCATGACTTTCAGGGCAATTGAATTGGTGAGGTTACTTAGCAGTGCTCATCTTGAAGCAACATGTAACAGATTGTATTAGGTTATATGGTACCAGAATTAAGAAATAATTTGACCTATCAGGCTGGATGGCCTTACAAAACTAAAGGGTATGAACTATACTGCTATTTATCAATAGCTGGTAGGGAGAAGCAGATTCATGCCTTTACAAGTCATCATCTAAGACATTCAGACACCTTAAGACTATTACATCTATTACAATTACTTCTTGGTGTGAATAAGGAACAGAAAGATAATGAAAGGTAAAATAAATAAATAAAAACGTTTTATTTAAAACATTCAGGCAATGAGAAAAGGGAGAATTTGACACTCACAAGACTTACTGAAAGCAAGAGAGACAGAAGAAAATAGTACATAATGAACTTGTGTAAATGGGTGGCAGAACAGAGAGTGGGAGAAATAGTAAAAAGACAAACATTACTAAGAGCAATGAAGGATAGGAAGTTGTGGAGAGCCATGATTCCCCATGTCCTGGAGATATATGGTACATAAATGAAGACCATATATTACAATTATTACTTGGTGTGAATAAGCGACAGAAACAAGATGAAAGATAAAATCATGAAAAATTATTAATAAAAACATTTCATCTAAGACAACTAATGAATTATTTGCCTGAATCTTTTTTGATAGTGATTTCATCACTGCATTTCTATTAATTTAGACTAATTTCCTCTTGTTTGTAATTACATTTTGGATGTTGTACCCAAATAATTTCATGTTTTCACAACAAATCTGGAATAAGTCCATGAAATATAGGAAGATTGTTGAACCAGTTTTTTTTAACCTCTGCATCACAAAGAATTCTTTTCAGACACTAATCATTAGTTGTTTAAACAAATACAAAGACCAAATATTTTACAAGGAAAGGCTGAAAAAGTTCTTGGCTCAAACCACTTCAACAAAATCTTATCAAATGACTAAATTGATTTTTTTTTCTTTTGAAGGCTTCTTGGTCAGACCAAGAACTTTTCAACACCCTATCATCAAAACAAAAAATCATTACAAAAACTTTATTATATAGATAATTAATGGGTGCTGCTAATTTTAATAAAGTCCATTGTCTTAACCCTACATAAATTCGGTCATTGCAATATTGCAAAAACACAAAATGGAAGAATATCATCATTATACCAATGATTTTCTGGCAAAGCTTAACATACACACCTTTTGCACTCTCTGGCAACTTTAATAAGATTTCTTGAACATTCAGGCCAGTAGATGAAAATAAATAAATATACTGTTTAATAATGGAGTGTCTACTCAAATACAAGTATCCACTAATAATAACATTTAAAGTAATAAAAAAAAACAGTAGGTGAAAATAAATAAATATACTGTTTAATAATGGAGTGTCTACTCAAATACAAGTATCCACTAATAATAACATTTAAAGTAATAAAAAAAAACAGTAGGTGAAAATAAATAAATATACTGTTTAATAATGGAGTGTCTACTCAAATACAAGTATCCACTAATAATAAAATTTAAAGTAATAAAAAAAACGGTTGGATTAATAAGAATCCATTCTAAAATTTTCTTTGTTTATGTTTGGATAAAAATTGTGCAGATATGAAAAAGATTTCAAGAGATCTATGACAAGAGAAATTTTGCTTAAAGGCACAAAATTTAACTTCACCTGACCAACTATTCTCCATGGCTAAGTTGGTTAGAGTGTGCCAGGCTTAATCATAGCTCCTGCATGTTCTGGGGGATGTAGGTTTAAATCCTGCCGGAAAGTGCCAATTTTTCTTTAATAAGATTTCTTAGACATATGTACCTACAAGAAAACAGTGTTTCAAAATGACGTCAGCACCCGCTTGCATTTCAGCATCAGGATAGTCATTCTCTCTCATTCCCTTTCTCTCCTCTGGGGGTGATGATCGAGATGGCTGTGAAGAGTCATGAGCAAGAGTTGTAGGGGAGCGGTGGATGCATTCTGGACATGTGACCCACCCAGCAGAGGTGAATTCTCTTGACACCAATGTTACTGCTTCCAAAAGTTATTTTTAGAATGTTAATAAAGCCTAAAGATATGAAACTGGATATGCACACTCTCTTTTCTCAAGAACTGACAACAAAAGAAACACTATTTTATTAGATTGTTTATTCATGAGAGTGGATGTGCGGGTGGTGTAACGAATTGTAGCTTTGAATGAGTAATTGAAGAGTTGAGTTTGAATTAAGGCTGAGTTCATGTCATTAACTTACGTGCAAATACCATTGCAAAAAGTATGAATCCATCTCTTCTGCTCCCACCTATAGGTTAAATAGAAGAACAGAGAGGCTTCTACAGCCTTGGTTGGCTACCATTCTAGAGATGGTGACTCAATGAAATAAGCCTGGGGCACCTGTGGGTATGAATTGGCTCATGAAAACACACACTGAGTAAAATTCTTCAATTGCGTGAATTGTGCTTTCTGTCACAGGCAGAGAAATCATTTACTTTTATATCTACAAGAATAATTTTATGTTTATAAAAAACTATGTAAACTAAGAATAATGGACTGTTCTGTTTTGATCACAAGGAAAGATGGAAAAGACATATCAGAGACACAATTTGATTTCAGTGAGAGAAAGAAACACCTTACCAATATTTCATAAATAATGGACTCTTCTGTTTTGATCATGAGGAAAAACAGAAAAGATATATCAGAGACACTGTTTACATAACTATTTCAAATGACACTTGTATTTGAAATAAAAGAGAATATAATAGATTCACTACTACTACTACTACTAACAACAACTAACACTGCACAGACCACCAGAAAGTAACTTGAGAGCATTCAATTAAGTTTATATTTTGATTTGATCAGAATCCAGATTTAAACCATATAAAGGATATTGGGTCTCACATTAAACACAATTTAGACTGGAAACATTTTTTACCTCATTGAATTTTTGAAGCCATTACCATAGAATGGAACAATGACTCTTCTTTCTTCAATACATGGTCTGCAAGTTTACCAATATGGTGTAAATAATTACAGAAACCAAAAGGTTTTCCATATTAAGTTACTTTATCAATTTTTTTAACAATTTAGCTTGTTTTTTGACTAATGGTTTGTTATTAAGACCATTAAAAGCTGAATATTTTACCATCTTCGGGTTGGTCTATATTTTGCCCAGGAGTGTAATTTTGTGCACTAAATACAATTGCCGGCACAATTAATTTCAGTTTATTTGAATTATTGTTCTCATCTTTGATTGTTATAGATGTTATTATAAAACAATATTTCTGGGAAAATCATCAAAAAGCAGTATGAACCCACCATGATAAACAAATGTTGAAACCACATGACATTAGATTTAAGAGGTTGCAAAAATGCATCATTGATGTCCTTCAGTGGTGTTAGTGGATATAGACAGTTGTTAATCAAGTGCTACTGTTATTTAGTTCAGTTCCTTGTTCAAGTAGAAAAATCCACCTACTCTGGCTCAGCAGGAATGAACAGGAAATGCTATCACAAGGAAAAATAGCACAAGGCATATGTCATCCCATATCAGCCAAAAATAATATACATCTGAAGATGGTTGGAGGGTATTTGGCTGAAACATTATGTCTATAATAAAACTTATAATAAAGATGAGAACAATAGTTTGCATCAATCAAATAAGTCAAAGAATATTGATAATTTCTTGTTTCAAAAAAATGGATACCTGAAGATGGCCGGAGGATACGTGGATGAAACATCATGTTTATAATGAAACCTGTAATAAGCAACATAAGAACAATAGATTGCATGAATCAAATAAGTCAAAATATCTTTAAATTTGAAACTAAAATTATCAAACAAGCGATATGAACCAATATGTTGAGTCTATGTAACAATGGATTTAAAGCTCCCAAAATGTTGTGTTCTTTGGGATGGTAGTATGACACTATTTAGCTATGGTAATTGATTAACTAATTAACCATAAAAATTAAAGAAAATACTGAGAATGGAAAAGAAGATACCCCGAGATTTTATTTTTACTTTAAAAAAAAAAGTTACTTTTCACAAAAACCTGAGAATTGGCATAAACAGTGGACATGCAAAAAGGCCATATGCAACCTTTTGACAATTGATTAATGATGTTTGTAAAAGTACTGGTTAAAGAAAAACTGAAAACAAGATATCATCTTAAGTATCAGGCAAGGCAAGGCCACGTGTTAATTATAAAAATTTTGGCATGAGAAAATATTCCGAAGTATTTGTCAATATGGGGTAGAGAATTACCCTTATTTATTTTTCCAAGATATCATTTTAAGTGCCAACAAGGCAAGGCCATGTATTAATTACAAAAATATCTCGAAAGAACTGCCGATTTGAAGATAAAGAGATTTATTTTTCTCAAGGAAGTCAAGGGTTCACGTAGACACTAACTCCATGAAGAGGACAAAATGGTGGGCTTTGACAATTGATTGATGACATTGTAAAAGTACTGGTTGAGAAAAACACAGAATAACCAAGCATCGTGGATATGGTTTTAAGAGCCATATGTTATTCGTAAGAATTTGGGCCGGTGAGAACAAGAATTTTGTAAACAAAAATTCTAGTTTATAATTTTAATGATGCCAGCTTAGCCACACCTGCACGGCGAGGATGCCATTGGTTGAGTGGTAGCAATGGTGATAGGTGGAGGTAATTTGATGAGAAAGACAGCGAAATTATTAATGCCCACTGAAGGGAATTGGTACGAGGTACCAATGTGAGGAGTGAGTTTAGGAGGATAGCTATCCTGCAACCTCTCCTCATAGACGAAGGGATCCCCCCAAAAATGGAAAGTGATTAATTTTCCAAAATGGGAAGTAATCAATTTTCATAGCCAGACAACAAAGAGGCTTCTTGTCAGAAATCGGGAATTACCAAGAACCCCAGGCTGCATCTAACCCCACACCAGTTTTTGGTCGGTGTCCATATAAGCGAGTGCCCTTGGGTAGTTCACCAGTTGAGTTGGAGTCAGTTCACTAGCAGAAACCAGAGAATTGCCTCGCAGAAACTGACCGAGAGATTCCACGACCTCCGATTTCGGCTTTCCTAACAATAGCAAGTTATACTGACGAATGAAGCTAAGCCAGCACTTAAAAACTTAAACCAGTTGACTTAGAAGACCAGAACTTGCCTAAGAAACATAAAAGTGTCACTTTCCGAAGAAACAGGTTGGGAGAAAAACACACACTCCTGTATATAACAGGCGGATAAAAGTTAATTTGTTTCTTTCAACATACTTGAACCTCTTGGGTTTTTATTTGCTTCTTTTCTTTACGCTTGTGCGATATCAACTCCAGTTTAGACTCACCTTACACTACGGCCCG
This sequence comes from Acanthosepion esculentum, assembly GCA_964036315.1. NCBI lineage: Eukaryota > Metazoa > Mollusca > Cephalopoda > Sepiida > Sepiidae > Acanthosepion > Acanthosepion esculentum. Next base: position 32,895,244 of record OZ038502.1, read on the forward strand.
ATGTCTGATTGATCTCGTCTACCTAAGATCAAAATCACGTGTGTAGATTGGACTTGAGATTGAAGTAGTTGCTTCGGTAACCAGACATTGGAAGTGAGCTGAGAACGACGGAGCTGGTGTCGAACCGGTTGCATCTGGTGTGTGGCGTTTGAAATCAACCGACCATCCCACTTGGTACCCTGACCAAAAGATCCCATCGGGCAGTGACGACTACCGATCGACCGGGACACAACCCCAAAATGCTGATAGGAGAAATATCACAGTTTCGCACTGCGACTTGGAGTTGATCATGGGCTGATGACTTAGTGTCACATCCGACCCTAAACTAACCAGTGTCACAGTAGTGTAGTGAATATAGTTGTTGGTTACTCAAGTGGTCATGAGTTCAATCCCTGTATCAGGTAGTGAAATCCATGTACTCTGGTCCAGGAGGAAAAAGCAAAAAAATGGCATCACATGAACAAAAATAACAAAATAATTAAAACAGCCAAAATAATAGAAACTCAAAGATGGCTAGATGTTACTTAGCTTAAATAGTGCCTATAATAACTCCCATAAAAATCAAAGATGGGATATAGTTTTAACAAGTTAATCCACCTTATTTCACATATAGTTTAAACAGTTGCAAAAATATGGCATATATTTTTAAAATGATGTAGCTCTAATTAAAAGGAAGATTAGGCTATGAAATTCAATAACTTATTGTAAATTTAATTTATTTAAATAATAAAACTCTAATGTTCTTTTAACGTAAATATTATTGAAAACTGTTTACATCTCACAGAATCTTATTTCTAGAAATTTACATCCATTCAATATAAATTCTATTTACATCTTTTTATTTCATAAAGATTAGTTTTTGACCTTAAAAATTAAAATTTCCTCTTAAAGGGGAATAACTCTGGATTACTTTGGAGACTTATCTTTTCTTCACGCCGAAAAATATGGTTTATTTTTTTTTTTTTTTCAAAGGTTTTTTATAAGACTGTCGAATAAGCAATAAGTATTCGTTGCAGATCACAAATACAATTTTTTTGTTTTAATTTTCTAAATATATATACACACACAAACAAGCTTATTAAATAACACTGATAATGTCTGTCTATTAAACATTTTATATTATAGACAGACCTTGTTGATGCTATTTAAAACTTGTTTGAATGAATTCTTGCTGCCTAAATAGTACTTCATTTATATATATCAATCATTGATTCATTTTGCACATTTTGAACTGGTTGTGAGGTGCCAGTATTCTGCCTTCGCCCATACACTGGCTTGGAGCTGGACTTAGCTGTGAGAGGCTATGCATGTGAAAGAAGCATTGTCTCCACTATCACCCCCAGCTATGACAACCTTTCGAACATAATGTACATATATAAACATTTTATAAACTTTTATGCATTATTGAAGCTCCAACAAAATTAACGTTTTTTTAAATATATAACAATAACATGTTAGGTAAACAAAAACACTAGAAAGCAAGACAGATTAGTATATAATAACAGTAATAAGGATTTTGGAAACTCATACTAAGTGAACAAGTATGAAAAAAAATACTTGTTACTTCAGGAACAAGGATACAGGTGACAATAAGAATTCTAACCATTTAAAAAAAAATTTTTGTGTGTAGAAAGAAGAAACATATTCTTGTGAATATGGAGCAAATTTTGGCTTTGATAGTTGAAATTCAACAACAACAGAAACACCAACAACAACAAAATCAACAGTTGCTAGAACTACAAAAACAGCAACAGGAGTTGTTGGATATAATTCTGATGAAAACAAAAAGATTTTCAACGTCTCTTACACCAGATCACAGTGGGTTCCCAAGTGGACATATCGAATTTTGACAACTTCCTCAAATGACTTTAGGACATGGAAAAATGAAAAGTTCAGTTTCTGTAGTATCAAAAATGGTCTTATTTGTCTTCTAACTCCAATTATTTCTCAAGATATGCCCATTTGAAGCTCGTGAATTTCAAGTTTTCCATACATCCTGGAAACATAAGTTTTTTTTCTAAATATGTCCCATAAGCCCCTAAGATAAGGCCAAATGCCTAAAATTTGATTCAGTATAAAAAATTGGGTATAAGGACAGGTTTTTGACATATTTTTATGAGTTTTCCACAAAATTTACTGTAAAAATGGGCATTTTTTCCATCAAAAAAGCCCCAAAATTGGCCCCCGCTGATAAATTGTGATGAAAAATTGCAGAAAAGCCCCGAGATGAAATTTTTCATGCTTCACATATAAGAATCTAGACATGTAGGGCTATCATAATCCATTTGGGTGAAAAAAATTCACTCTGGGGAACTATTTTAATTCTTTTATATTGAAAAAATTTGGGACAACCTTCAATTCCCTTTGAATCCAAAATCCAGATAATTTATGTAATTCTCACTCAAATTTCATGATCCAGCCCACTTTTCCCATGTTTTTTGGGGTGCTGAATCCAAATTTGGCATCAGAACACCATAAAACTGCACCATGCTCTTGGTATAAGTGATTTTTACCCTTTTTTAAGCCCTTTTAAGACCATGGAATGCTTGTCTTGCAAAGGGACAGGGCACACCATTCGCAGCTGTGAGGAGTTGAAGGCTGCTATGTATGGTTGTAACAGTCATTATGAATCTTTGTTGAGCTTCCTCACAGATAAATAACTATTAACTTTTTTTCAGTAATCTTTGTGATAAGTTGTAGCTGTATATGATTTATTGTTCATTTTTAAACTTGAATATTTGAAACGCTCATTGTCTGTAGTGTCAAAAAAATGGTCTAATTTGTCTTCTAACTCCAAATGTTTCTCAAGATATGCCTGTTTGAAGTTCGTTCGTAAATGTCGTATTTCCGCAAAATTTCTACCCTTCTATCTTTTGGCCCCAACTTGGATTTTTGAGCCAAAAACTCATAAAAAATCATATCTCAGTTCTTGAAAATCAATTTTTTTGCATACCACACCCTAGAATTTGTCTAAAATGTACTTAAGCACCTGAAGCAGGTGCTTACCGTATGTTATTGTCATATGTCCGCTTGACCCCCATTTAAGCCCACTGTGCAGATGCTGTCCAAAATACCATATCAGAATTGGTATACAATCCTGATGAGGGATTGCCTTTTTCTGCATATTTTCGTAGATATGAACAAATATTCAGTCAGGAATGCAGCAGCTGGGAAGATGACAGAAAAACGAGATTGTTGTTGAGGAAAATAGCTCTGACAGAGTATGAAATATAATGTAACTACATATTACCACAAAAACCAGGTGAAATTGGGTTTGAAGACATGGTGCACATTCTGAGGAAAATCTTTAATGACAAGTGCTCTCTGTTTAATGCTCATTGGAGGTGCATGAATCTAATCAAAAATGATGATGAAGATTTTGTCATGTATGCTGGTATCATCAACAAGGAATGTGAAAAGTTTAGAATAAAGGAAATGACTCCAGATATACTCAAAGTGTTAATTTTTGTTTAAGGTTTAACTGCTAAAAAAGATGTTGAAATATGAGCAAAAATTTTAACGAAAATTGAACAAAACAGTAATAACACACTGCAAGAAATAGTGGACGATTGCCAGACAATTCTAAGTCTGAAACACAATACTGAAGAAATTCAGAAAAATGAATGTTCATTGGTACAAGCAAAGGACAAATGTACAAAAAGGAGAATAAATCTTTGTGTTTCAGATATGGTTAATTACATCTTGGAAAAGATTGTCCATTTAAAAATGCAGAATGTTACAAGTGTGATAAACAAGGACATATGAAGTCACACTGCAAAGCCAAAATCAAGAAAAAATTCTCACAGGGAAATTTGGACACATCATTATGACAGAAAAAAATGGTCACAGAAAATAAAAGGAAATTTTTGAATGTGAAAATAAATGATGTGGGTGTGAAAATGCTACTGGGTACTGGTAATGATATTTCAATAATCAGTGAAACCACATGGAAAGAAATTGGAAAAAAAGGACTTCCAAAGTCGCAATTTCAGTTTTGGGGGAGAAATTATTTGGGGGGGGGGAGAAATGATTTGTAGTGTCTCATTCTGTAATAAACATGTAAAAACTAAAGCTTATGTATTAAAAAATGCTATGAATTTATTTGGTACTGACTGGATGGAACTATTTGAAATTTGGGATTCGCTGATAAATGTTTATTGTAAAAGTGTAAGTGAACAAGCGGCCAATTTAAAAAGCCAGAGTCAAAATCTTAAGGAAGAATTAAAAAAATGTTTTCCAGATGTTGTCAAATGAACTTGGTCAGTGTTCAAAATTCAAGGTGGATTTTCAAGTAAAAAAAGGTAAGACTCCAGTATTTCAGCCAAAGCAGAGCATACCAATTGCAGCATTGGAACAAGTCAACGAAGAGTTGGACAGAAGCGAAAAAATTGGTGTAATAGAAAAAATTAACCATTCTAAATGGGCTGCACCAATGGTGTATGTAAAGAAAAAAATAATAAAATTTGTGTTTGTGCAGATTTCTCAACAATTTTTTAGAAACATAACTACCCATTACCAAGTCCAGAGGAAATTTTTTTCGAAGTTAAATGGTGGAAGAATATTTTCAAAGATGAATCTCTCTGAAGTGTATTTACAAATTCAAATTGAAAATGAATATTCAAAATCAACACACATAAATACACACAGACGATTATATAAGTTTAACCAACTTCCTTTTGGCATAAAGATGGCACCATATATTTTTCAACAAGCTATGGATACCATGCTTGCAGATTATGATTTCATAGTGGTGTTTCTGGATGACATTTTAATGAAAAGTGTATCTAAAGAACAACATGTTGGGCATGTGAATAAATTTTGGAAAATCTAAGAAAATACGGATTCAAGCTCAGTGAAGAAAAATGCGAATTGTTTTTGCAGAAAATTAAATACCTTGGTCAAATTATTGATAAAAATGGTTGTCAACCAGATCCGTCAAGAGCAAATGCAATTAAAAATATGCCTCCACCAACAAATGTGACTACAAGTTTTTCTAGGGCTGGTTAATTACTATCAAATATATGTACATAATATGCATAATTTGAGAGTTCCACTGAACGATCTATACTTAAAAAAGGAATAAAGTGGAACTGGAATGATAACTGTCAAATGGCATTTGACAAAATAAAAAAAAGACTTATGTCAGATTTATCATTAGCACACTATGATCCAAAAGCAGAAATTGTAGTGGCATCAGATGCTACTGAGTACGGTATTGGAGTGGTGATTTTACACAAATACGATGACGGTAAAATGAAAGCCTTCGCTCATGCTTCACGCTTACTTCTACCAGTGGAGAAAAATTACAGACAGATAGAAAAAGACGCTCTAGCAATTATATCTGCTGTGAAGAAACTTCATAAATTTATTCATGGAAGGAATTTTAGGTTGCAAATAGACCACATTCCTCTATTAATGGTTCAAAGAAAGGGATACCTACACATACAGCTAATAGACTAAAACACTGGGATACCATCTTATTAAACTATTATTTTACGATGGAGTACCAACCGACTAAAAAATTAGAGCATGTGGATAGATTATCAAGGTTAATACCTAAAAATGCAGAGCCATTTGAGAACACGGTCATTATAGCACTAAAAAGCAAAATGGAAATAAAAATCATTTGTGCAATATAGTATGTGAGTTACCAGTTACCCAGGAAGAAAAAAAAAAGAAAAAGCGGAAAATGATGTCTTTATTGTGAAAATAAAAAAGCAATTGAAAGAAAGTAACAAAGAAAGAAATCTAGACTTAAATGCTTACTCATTATGCAACAATGTAGTAATGTTCAGGCAAAAGGTGTTACAGAATTGAATATTGAAGGTTTTTCATAGCGGACATCCTGGTATTTCAAGAATGAAATACCTGATGAGAAGTTTCGTGTATTGGACCAGAATGGACCAAGATATTGAAAAAATAGTGAAAGCTTGCAGAGGTTGTGCCCTGGCAGCAAAACTACCAATCACAAAGATAGAACCTTGGCCAAAGATAGACACACCATGGTCAAGACTGCATATAGATTTTGAAGGTCCTATGAATGGACCACATTATCTTGTGGTAGTTGATAATTTCACTAAATGGCTGGAAATTTATAAGTGCAAAAATATAACATCTTTCGGTGACAGTGAACTGTTTGAAGGATATGGCATACCAGATACCATACTCTCTGATAATGTAATGCACAGGTAAAGAATTCAAAGACTTTTGTAAGATGTTCTCCAAGGTTGAACAGACAAGTGGAATGGTTTGTGTGAATGTTCAAGAGTGTTGAAGAAAGCAAGTCTTGGGAAAGTAAATGAGTTAGCACTTCAAAATTTTCTGAGAGTTTATCATGTAACTCCAATACACCATCAGGCATGTTGCCAGGAGAATTAATGTTTGCTAGATAAATAAAATCAGTGTTCAACAAGTTATTACCAAGTTGAAAAACACAAATGGATAACAAAAATGACACCAAAAGTTTCAAGGTCAGCAATAAAGTGTTCTTTAGAGCATATAAGGATGGCAAAGAAATGTGGGAAGAGAGCATAATCTCGGCAAGAATAAGGAAGTTGATTTACATTGTAAAAGGAAAAAGATTTGAACATAAAACGCACCATAATCAGCTGAAAAAAAAAGGTTCCTCAATGAAAGACCTTAAACATTGGAAGAACCAATAAAAATGCTATATGATGTTTTTGATGAACCAGTATGACAACAAGTAATGGAACCTACAAGGACAAGTTCCAGAAAAAGAAAGCATACTGAAGAACTGGAAGTGGATCTGACATGGAAATGCTACAAAGTCAAGAAGTTGGCAAACTCTCCAGAAAGAAGAGGGGAAGATACTAATACTAATAAAAAAAACAAAATATTTATAAAAGTATTAATCTCAAAAGGCAGGGATGTTATGGAGTTAATAGCACACCCCTGGTGATTATATGAACTAGTCCATAACTGTAAATAAAAAGCTCCAGGTCAGAAGTAAAGGAAGACATTTGGAGTCAGTCTTCTGACTAATACAATACAGGTGTCATGGAAAGTTTCAGAAGCATTACTTATATTATAACTTCTATGAAACAGGTATTATAACACTGGAAAAAGTTAAAAGAAATAATAATAAACAATACATAACTTCAATTAAATCTAATAATTATAATATATATATATATATATATATATATATATATATATATATATATATAAGTGAAATAGAATAAATAATAATTGGAAATTATATTAAATTATTATACTACTTTTAGAAGCAATATTTACATTTTTCACCTAAATTAAAATCTGTTTTTGGAGCTTTGAATGAATACCAACTTTTTAAAAGTTGGTTTTCTTTCTTATTATTGCATTTGTCAAGATTGTTTTTGCTAATTTCTTTTGGGTTTATCATCAATTTTTTTTTATTCAAAGCAAAAATTTACTTGATAAGAGTCATAAACTTAATTTAGACATTAAAGAAAAATTTCTAAATAATCATTCCATATTCCAAATATTTCTTCTCTTTTAATTCTTTATCATATTTTTATCTCATGTAATAATGAATAAAATGCAAAAAACTAAAAATAAATAAAGAACTGCCGTCATTCTTTGTGATGTTTTATTTTTACCATAATGTTTTCAATGTTCCATTCTACAGCATTCTTCAAGTGTATAATCCATGGGGAAAGAGAGGACGGATTCCTTTTTTTTTCCCAAAAATGGTCATTTTTTCTGAAAATACAAAGATAATAATAATAATCTCAAATATAACAGTATTATAATAATAGAAAATAAAATCAACAAATACAACTAAAATAATTAAAAATGATGTTAGGCCGCAAAGGTTAAACAATTTAAAAAACAGCTCGGAATTTTAAAAAATAACCAATAGGAGACATCAGTTTTTATTTGGGGGTGAGACTGGAATATCCTCTCCAGAGCATAGGCTTGGGTGATGGTATATGGAGGCCATGCACTGACTAGACCACATGGTTCCACTTTTGGCCATACCAACAAGTTCCAAAGGAATACAGGGCATTACATTTGATGCTAGGAGCTGCTGGAAAAACTTTGAAAAGGAGTAAGTCTCGAGACTGTGACAAAAACATTTATTTGGATTGTGCTCCAGCTCTTCGAACACTCAAAAAATGGTTTGACAGATTTTGTCAGGGTGATTTTAACCTAAGCAGTCAACCACACTCCAGGCAACCTTCCACTCTTGTCATCATGGAGAATAAACCAAAGATTTTGATGGAAGAGATTGCTAAGACTTTGAAAATTGATATCTCAAATGCCTTTTGCCATTTGGAGAGATTTGGGTTCAAGAAAAATGGCTGATTTTGGCTAATCAAAAACTTGTCATTTTCCACCACAACAATGTAAAACCATATGTTGCAAAACAGACCTTGAAAAGCTTAAAAAGTTGAAATGGGAAACCCTCCAGCAACCACGGTAACCTTCTGACTTGGCTCCTTTGGATTTGCATGTTTCCGGTCTCTACAGAACAATTTAAATGACAACAAAATTTGTCTTTGTACAGTGAATTGAAAACTATGTTTTATAACCTGCTTCCAACAAAAAAAAAATGTTTCTACAAAAATAGCATCAAGAAGCTTGTAACACAATGAGAGACAGTTGTTAAAAACAATGGAAATTATGTACTTGACTAATAAATGTTTTTTCTTTGAGTATGTAAAATTTTGTTTTTAATTTTCTAATTGAGCACAAATTTTGCAATGATCTAATACATTGACAATCAATATCTGAAAATGTCTGTCAAAAATATGAATTTGTACAAGCGTAAAATAAGAACACAACAGAAATAATTGATGACATATAAAGCTCCTCCCATTTACATTTAATATTATAGTACTATAAAGTTGAGCTATGTACAAGTACTAATAGTCTACAATGTTTGGGTGAATTTTTTTTAATCATTTCACCCCAAGCAAGGCAATAAAGTCATTAAGATGCAAGTGGTTACTGTGTGTGAGAGAAGATGATAAAAATATTATTAAGGAGAAAGAACAATAAAATAACAGGAATTAAGAAGACAGAAGATAACGATTGACTTTGCATTTAAATAAAAACACTTTCAAAGAATTGTTTGGATATAAAACTTTAATGATAAGGAAAAAAAGATTTACTACATTTGCTTATATTTATAGTTGATAACACAGAATTTTTCTAGAAATGACAAAGTTGCAGCAAATTTAAAGAATAAAAAAATCACTTTGGCAAAGTTTAACATCTATACCCCCTCCCCACAAAAAAAGAAAGAAAAAAATGGTGTGTCAAAAGGACCTTTCCTGACACTGCCAACACTGTATACCTCCTCAGCAATTTTAGAATACTATAAAATAGATTCTCAATAAAACCCAAACACATGGAAATGGAACCATGCAAAATGGCTAAATGTAACTATAAGTTCTATGTTAACAGTTTCTTTTTTCATACTTGTGGGACTCTTCTGGCTTCTTGCTTTCCTGTTAACTCTGATCTTCAAAAATTTAAATGAAATTTTAATTGATATCTTCTGATTTCTTAATTCCTGTTCTTTTATTGTTCTCTCTCCTTAATAATGTTTTCTTTTTCTATTCTTTCACACTCAGTAACCCCTTGCCTTTTAGTGGTTTTATTGCCTTACTTGGGATAAAATGATTTTTTTTAAATCCAATAAAAATCTAAAATGTTTATTTCTTTTCTTACATCTTGTTTGTGAAAGCATTCTGATCGGTTAGTTGAACTATAGCTTTGTTTGCCTGGCGATTTTTATAATCCATTTATTTCATCTATTTTTAGAGGTGAAATTTGGGTTTTCTTGTTTTTCATTTTTATTTATTTTTCTATCACCACAAATTCAACTGTAGGTCCAATTTTGTTTAGTTTGTGAGATCTGGTAAATCTAGTAATTTAGTTTTGTGCAGATTTATTATAGTAAGGCATCATCTATATAGTGAAAGTATTAAGTCTTTGAGTAAAATGTTTTGAAATGGGCCAAAAAGTATTTCAGCAACTGACTGCAGATTTTCTCATTTTCATTATTTTTATATTAAGTTAACCATTAGCACTCTAAAGATGATTTATTCCCAAAGCCAAATGTTGTCCTAAAATTGTATGTGACTCCATTTGCTGAACAAATGTTATATTTGAATCCCATGGTTGTGTTATATGCTGCTATAGCAACAGTGAAAAACACCAGACTTGAAATTCAGAATGAGGCTACTGCAGTTGAGGAAGCACAGTCGAAAGTAATACATGTGAATAATGCAAAGTGTTAAAGGTTAAAATTAATTTATATGCTAGTTATTGTTGTAAGGTTGATATTTTTCTCTTTGTGCATGGATATGTGTATGCAATATGCATGTGCATATATTTCTAAAGAATTAATGGATATTATTTTTTAATCTAACATTTTTATTACTTCAAATGTTGTTTTTAGTGGATACCTGTATTTGAGCAGATGATCTGGGGTTTTAATTTGTTTGTCTACTGTAGGAACATTATTATTATTATAAATAAAATATAATAATAATAATAATAACAAAAATTATAAATAAAATGAAATTTAAACCTCGCTTAAAATAAATTAAATAAATAAAAATAATAAAATTACTCCCCAACATGCAACAGGGACTGTTCCTGCTGGAAGTACAGACATCCCACCAAAAGACGTAGGATTCACTCTCTTCACCCAAGAACTGTCGGGATGACATGTGTGTAACTTCCTTTGTGATAGGACTTGTGATATTACAGAATGACTTAATCCCTTTTATAGCGTGAACATTATCACAATTGTAATGTAAAACACACACCAATACACAAATAAAATTATATGAAATTACCATACAATTTACCATGTTTTTTATTTGTTATTGTGTATGTTTGTACAATGTGTATAAGTATTACACCAACCCAACCTCTTTAGTGCAATGAAGAATGTGTTGCCATAGGGTTGGAATCCCCATGGCTGAGCAACTTCTCTCATCTAAAATGAGGAGAAACATAGCTCCACTTACAGCACACTGGTTGATGGGAAATCTGTCCCAGCTTTCCTGAATCCAAGAGTTGAGGTTAAAAAATTGTGACAAAACGCGAGTAAAAAAACAGCAAGATTAGAGTGGACAAACTCTCTCTTTTAGGCATATATGAATAAAGAAAAATCTCCTGCTCGGTGTGTAACAATAAAAGAAGAAAGTGTTTATTTACATATACAGAAAAAAAAGTTGAAAGTGATTTTGAAGTTGACTGGAGCTCCCTGTTGTCGACTGCACAGACGGTGGGCTGAATTCTCACTGCCAAATAGGCAAGGACTCTACAAATTTATGGAGATTTGGTAGGCTCCAAAGAATTGTGAATTTTTCCCTCCAAAATTGTTGAACATTGGTCAGAAAATATATTCTTATCTCTGATAAGAATAAGGGCTCTGGGAGCTGGTTTTGAAAGTAATGAAAACAGGTTGGAGTGAACAAGCTGTGAGGTTTCCCCCAGACTTTATGACACCATGGAAAGAATAATGGTGGTGGAATTGCTTTTTATATTTTCCAGCTCTCTCATTAGTCAGAAAATATATTCTTATCTCTGATAAGAATCAAGGCTTTGGGAGCCAGTTTCGAATGTAAAAAGTGGTTGGAGTGAGGATAGAAAAAATAGCGAGAATGTGAACTTGTAAAATATTGTTCTCAAATTAAATTCCAACATGGTAACTCTTGTGCTAGGTAAGTAAAAATCATAAGTATGAATGCAGATCATTATTTAAAGAAGTAAGAGGGTACAAATGAAAAGATATAAAGTTGACAAAGTTTTCCATTTCACAGATGTTTAATGCATTAGAGTGTTATCACCTCCTTAATCTTCCCTTTCTTTCTTATTATGTATTCTTCCTTTTTTGCACTAAAGCTAAACAGTTTCTGATATCTTTTTTCTTCAGGCTTTCCTTGCAATCAAAATAGAATGGTCCAAATAAATATATCTGAGGTAACGGCAGTCTGTACCACACATGCAAACTAACTTTACAGAAGAACAAGCTGAATTATAATTTGATTTATCAAACAAATCACAGATGTATCTGGTGGTGTACTGAACAAAGGCTTACTTTTGTTTCAAAGTAAAATATAAAAATCCTTTTTCCTGATATCAAATTTTGTTATATGCTGATTTAATAATTGTTTCAGATTCTTAAGGAAAATTTTTAGACAACGCTTTTTTTAATGAAAAAAAAAATAACTATAACTAACAGATATTTCAGAATTCGATTTCTGAAAATTCTAACTAGATGGTTTATTCCAATTGTAAAGCTAAAAATTGTTTTTGATAATAAAAAAAAGCGGGCGGGGGGCATATTAAAAGGGAAGTAACTCTTATTTGCTTATACTGATTACTGAAAAGTTTACTTCCCTTCGAATATAAAACAGTTTTCACTGTATTAAGAATTGTGCGATTCTCCGCAATTAAAAAATAATTTAAACTCTTACGTTGGAATATCCTCACCCACACCTGACATTGTTGATATATGAATCACTTTTTATTAAAATGTTTTGAATCATCAATCAGTCAAAGTGAAAATGAAGGTGTATGAATACTACAGGTATCCAGTTGTGGGAAGGTAGATCAAAGTCCACTCCAATCAGACTTGATTAGGTCAACCAGGGAAGGGGGCCTGACGTTGTAAAACATCACTGACAACACCTGACTTAATCTGAAAAGCATATTTTGCTAACTAAATCTTTTTATTTTCTTTCAGAACTAAAGTTTTTATTGAATTTTCTCTTTATACTGCTATTCAAATAGAAATGACTATATTAACAATTTATAGTAATATATCTGTAGTAATCCGTTTCACCTTCCTGTCATATCTTTGTCCTTGAACCACACAGCTGGCCTGTTGAAACGTATTCCTCATCATCCGTAATCCTTCTTTTTCCCCCCAAAGAAAAAATTCTACCTGCTTTTGTGTCCCTCAATCAGTTATGCAGATTTTTTTCACTCCCACCTACATGCATTTAATTAGTCCTAAGGCATTAGGTAATTTATATGACCGTGTATGGCACCGGCGATTTTGTCCCTCTTTCGTCAGGGAGATAGGCTATGTACATTACACAATTTCACTGATATTTTTTTCACTGATCTTTTTCTTATGGTTCTATATAGAAACAAAGCATTTTTCCCCTAATGTTCACTCTTTACAATGCACATTCATGGTAGATGATTACTGAAAGCGATTGTTGTGTGAGCAGTAAGAGTACAGGGCACAGTTTATTCATATATGTAGGAAAGAAAGGCTATACTTGAAGAGGTTAAGAATGTAGTAGTCAGAAAATCATGCTCCTGGGATTCTGTTCCACAAAGTAGCAGTTCTTGGGGAAGAAACTATCTGAATGGAACTTACTGCTTACTAAAGGGAATGAGGGTGGTTTGCCTCAGTGTATGTGACATGGTGGGTCTTAGCTAGGAGGGTTAGATTTGGGGCAACTAAGGAATGTACATTTGAACATTTTCTATGGAAATAGAGGTAGAGTAGTGAAAGGCATGCAACATTTTGTCTCTGTAAAAGAGTTGCAAAGTGGAAAAGAAATTCATCACCCACAAGGCTGTATAGACGTTTTTGGACTATCAAGACTAGAAAATGAAGACTGGGACGCTTCAGCCCATATATGGTAGCAGTACTCCATTTTCGACCTGATCTGGCTCTTGTAAACAGAAAACATGTACTTACTGAAGTGATAGTGTGAACCAACCATTTTTCCACCATCTTTAGTGATCAATCATATATACAAGTTCCACTTGAGGCCTGGGGTGAGCTTAAGCCCTAATAAGCATTCAAGGCAAGAAGCCTCTTTGAGAGAACACCCGTTCATTGCGATAGACAGAAATTCAGGGACTGCTCTGTGATAATTATCTTAATTTAAAGTAAACCTATATATATCTTCTTTGTGATCAGCTACAAGCTAGTGTAAGAATATAGTTTTTGCTTTTTTTTTATGATGTCTTTGAGCCAGCCTCAATTTTATTGATTCTACTGAGTTTTCTTTTTCTTTTTTAATCATTTCACCCCAAGCAAGGTGATAAAGCTACTAAGATACAAGAATTAACTGAGAGCGAAAGAGAATGAGAAAACTTAGTGAGGAAAAAGGACAATAAAAGAACAGGTTTAAGAAAGACAGAAGACTTATGATTGATGCTGCATTTAAAATTTTTGAAGATTGTAGGTGGTAGGAATGCAAGAAATCAGAAGAGAATTCCACAGACAAGAAGAGAAACTATTAGAATAGAACTTGCAGTTACATTTAACTATTCCAACAGTAAAATGGTGAGACATAGTTGCCATTCTAGTAGTATGTTTAGATTCATGAGATTGAGGTACCAAGGAGCAAAGCTCACTAGAACAATTGCCATGAAAATATTTATAGAAAATACATCGGGAAGCCACATCATGGTAATGGGAAAGTGACTAATGCCATATCAGGACCAATTACATTACAGACTCTTCTTTGGATTTTGTCGAGATTCTCGAGATATATAGCAGGATCACCAGACCAGATATAGCAGCAATATTCAATACACAGATGAATGGTAGATTTATAAATGTGTAAGATGGATTCCAATGAGAAAAATTGTCTGGCACAACACAGTGAACCTTCACAGCAACAGACCTAGCAATTGATTCAATATAATCATTTCACTTCATGTCAGAGTGAGACCATGAAGGCGCAATGAGTTACTCTCCTGGAGGTGAGCATCAGCTATACTGATGGAAGTCAAAAAAAGGTTCTCTATGGTCATTAAAAGATAGCATCCTCTTTGTCACTGTTCATATATTGAGGAGAACTCTATCCAATAAATAAATCTATCATACTCTCATGGCATCCTCGTGTTCAAAGGATTAAAAATAGATGGCTAATCAGAATCACCAGAACACAAAGCCATATTTCAACGAACCAATCAGAACACTTTCACAATGTTATTATTTGCATAAGAAATATGCAAATAATAACAAGCGAACCAGAATCTATCGCACTCTCATGGTATCATTCTGTTTACAAGAAAAATACTTCCGGTTGTATATAGTGAAAAAAACTAATTCTTAAATCAAAATTTAATCAAAAGTTTCTTCTTACTAAAAGCTCAATGATTAGTTTATCAATTAACTTATACAAGTTTGGTGTTTGTTTTTTTGTCAAAAGTGCTTGAATGTTAAAAAAAAATAAAACATTTCTATGATCGAATATCAAAGTTTAACATATCTATATGGCTAAAATGCTAAACTTTAGCATCGTGAAGCGTAAATGCCATTGGAATTTAATATTTCATTACCCGGAAAGCTTTTAGTGTAAGCGTCTTTTAAACAAACATTGGCGTCATTTAACCAAACAAAATTCTAAATCGACGCGCGAAAAGTTTTCGTAAGCAAGGGAAGCAACTTTGCATGTTAATTTACGTAAAGTTTTGAAAAGAAGAGTGTCAGGCGTTCTTTGTTCTGCTAAGTTTCAGATTTGGGGATCCGGCAATGCTTTGTGATTAGCCCTCTCCACACATAATTCAATTGTCTTTGGTTTGTGTTATTTAAAGTCCAATACGTTTATTTTCCTAGGATGGGTTTAGCCAACATTTATTCTCCTCTTGACATGAAATTGTGCAAATTATTATTTCCAGAATGTGGCGTTGTGGTGAAAGGAAAAATGAAAATTGTTTGGGTCAATAAATTAATGCGACTAGCTAATAATGTCAGGAAGACCAGAATCCCCACTTACCAATTTTGGGTTTTCTTTTCTGAATTTAAAATAAAGAAAAAAGGATTCTATCAACTAATTATCCAGCATCTGACATTAAAAAAATGTTTTAAAAATAAAAATTAAGAATGTGTAAAGAAGTGTGAATGAAAAAAATATAGTTAAGAAAAATGAATCGAATTTTATTTTATTTTAATGTTTTTTCATTTTTTGTAATAAAAAAAATGTCATCCAGAAAATGGGTGTTAAAACGGGATAAATTATAAAAAAAAAACATGCAGTACCTACGACTCCATCAATTGGAATTTTAATTTTGCAAGAATTTGCAAAAGAGAGGAGGCTTAAAATTTGACTGTGATTTTAAATTTCAATTTGATACTAAAACTCGACTTCGTGTACTACTGTAACGAAAAATAAAATTTTAAAATGTCGTCTCTAGCCCATCAAATACCAAGATAAAATGTTGATTCATAATCTTTCCGAAAATAATCTTTTTTAAGAAATGGAATGCAAATCTAAAAAAGAAAAATCAAGTATTTTGTTTTTTTTCTTAATTCCAAATTTTAAAAACTGGCCAGTGATAATTCGTAATTAATTTTTCCTTTTCGGAAAGCAAATACTTGAAAATTTATTTTAATTTTCTTTTATTATTTACAATTTGCCCAACGTGCTAATCCATGGAAAAATTTTATACGGAAAATAAACTAGAAAAGTCACAATTTTAGCTAGAAAAAGTCACATTTAATTTTTATTGTTATTGTTATAATAAAAATAAAAATGTAATTAAATACTTTAAATAAATTTTGATAAATTGGTAAATTTACCGATAAATTAAGATAAGAAGATGAATGTTCGAACTGATGCCATGAATTTAATTAATTAAAAAAATAATGTAACTGCTACACATTATTCTTGTGGTTTTGTTAAACAACGTATAGTTTTTTTATTTGTTTTTGTTTTTTGGCGATTTTTTTTGTCTTTTTTCTTTTGAGAATTTCACTTTAATCATCAATCTTTGTATCCTGACTATTTTTATTTAGTTATTTTCTAGAATTGGAAAAAAAAATAACTAACCTCAATTTGTTGACTACTATCTGCAGTGAGAGTTTTCTTACGCAATTTTGCGGTGTTTTTCTTCCGGATCTTCTTTGCTGCGGACGGCCGTTCCGAATGTTCATCGTCGTCAACAGCTGTTCGACCATCCTTGAAACGTTTGTACCATAAAAAAGTTTGGCTCTGACTCGTAGCATCAGCACCAAACACTTCTTTAAGCATTTGGTGTGTTTCTGCGGCAGTTTTTTCGAGATTAAAGCAAAATTTTATGCAGATTCTCTGTTCCTTATCTGCCATAATGCTAAAAACTAAAGTATTACCAATAATAAATCGCTAAAACACCACTGTCTTATTTTGATGGCTGAATGGATGTCAGCTAGTGGCCGATATTATCGACAGACATAAAGACTTAAAAGTAAACAAGCAACACGATTCTTTGGAGACCGGAAGAACCTTTTAGTTCCACTACATATCTCCGTTCTCGACTACAAACAAAAGTTCTCTCCCTTGAATCAATGGGACTATGTACGAATACGACACCTTCCCCTTTTCTTTTAGTCAAATACAGGATGACCACTCAAAGACTGAATAATAAAACAAAAATAACTTTTACAAACGCTTAGGACCTCTTCCGAAAGAACACTGACTGATCCAGTTCTTTCAAATCGGGCGATTAAGTTCCGAATTATGTTATTTAGAAGATAATCTGACATTAAAATGTTGCCGGTATATTCTCTGAGTTTGAATAATTGATCTTTCATTGGAATAGAAAACCTCAATGAGTTTTTATTAGTTGCTGGACATCATACGTAGCCATTTTAATCTCCAACGGATGCTCTATAATCAGTAAAAGTAAAATAAAAAAGATTGAAAACGAATAAGTTATGACTTTTTCAAATGTACAGTTTTTCAGTGCCCACCCGGTACAACAACGCAACTTAAGTGAGCACAAAATAATAAGTCAACTTTTGAAACTTCATAACTTTATTTTGTTTTTTGGCTTAACTTTGCCTCTAGCCCGGATTCAAGAGAGTGTCCTCGGAAATTGGAATGGATGTTAATTCCAACAGGCAACGAAAGTTTATAACTTTGCAAAGCGTCTTTTCAACAATAATTCTACTTAGCAATAAAACAAGGATTTTTTTCCTACTTCGAATTGAGGTTCTTAATCTGGCTGACGCTGAAACACCGTGATGGTGAATACATGGTGCACTAAATAATTTATTATCCACAGAGAAAGTGAAAGGCTTGTGTAAACACAAACACTTACAGGCTCATGTCTCGAGCTTACACCTAACTACCATAGACCTATGTGCCGCCAAATGCAACCTTCTCTCTTTACGACGACATAAGTGAACTATATCGTAAAAATTAACTCAGCGAAATCTGGAAGGTTTAGTCACTGCTCTGCCAGATCTGGTAACATACGGCTGAGTCTATCCATACGGTGGCCTCCTCAAAGCTGGTGCTGTAGTTTTAGGTTATCGCAGCCGCTTTCTCTAAAGCTGAAGAGAACAGGGCATTTTTCAACCTTGACCTTTCCATCGTGATCTCTACACGCTTGTAATTTCGTTTAGAGATTAACTAATTCCCTTTTTAGTTCTCTCTCTCTCTCTCTCTCTCTCTCTCTCTCTCTCTCTCTCTCTCTCTCTCTCTCTACTTCTGGCCCGATAACATCGCAATGCCAGCAACCAGCCTACCAGCAGCAATAACCAGACCTGCCGACCAACAGTGCTAACCAAACCAGACGACCAGCAAAGCCCACCTGCGACGACAAACCAACCTTTCCCGTACACTATTGTTAGTAATTATTACGGAAGGTTTTTCGACACTCACTTCGACTCCAACCGTCGACACGACCGGAGCATTCGCACTTCAACAACCTCCAACCGTCGACACGACCGGAGCAACCGCAATCATCAACCTTTCCCGTATACTATTGTTAGTGATTACTACGGGAGGTTCCGCATCATCAACCTCCAACCGCCGACAAGACAAACTGTTGAGCCACCTCTCCCGGATGCTTCCAATTCTTTCCCCCTCCTTCAAAAGAATGGAGTCTCCTCAACTTCAGAAGGGTATGTGCACGATAATCGTGGTCTTGCTTCTGTGGTGCCTTCACGGACTCGTCATGCCTTCACACCGTATCATGGTACTCTGTGCGAGGAATGAGTGCTTGAAGCAGAGTAGGTAAAGTTGTTCTGAGTCTGCATCCATAAACGAGTTCTGCTTGGCTCACTCCCAATGAAGAGAGTTGTGTACTTCATTGGGTTAACAAGGCAAAGTAATAGTCTTTCTGTCACAGGATGTCCTTGGCTGTTTTCATTGCTCTTTCGGCCTCGCCGTTTAATTGAGAGTAGGTGAGGGCTACTTGTTATGTGACAAAAGTTCCAGTCTTTATCAAGCTTCTGGAACTCTCCCGTTGTCTAACACAGCAATTTCTCCAATGCCATGTTGTGAAACGAATGATCATTCTGTTGATGATGGCACTGGAGTTGTTGATTGAGCTTGTGAGTGTCAATGTACCTTGTCTACGTAGACAAGATAGTTCTGTCCTTTCAGCTCACAGATATCAACAGCATTATGCTGGAATGGTCTATCATGTAGTGTTAATGGCATCAAAGTTTCGCTTGGTAGTACTGGACTCTTCTGAAGGCAGTTTTTGCAAGCTACGATGCGATCTTGAAGATCCTTTGATATCCTGGGCCACCAAACCTCTTGATTTGTTCGTTCTCGACATCTCGTAATTCCCAGGTGTCTATCGTGGATGCGTTAGAGGATTTCTTTCTCGTGATGGAGGGGAAGACAATCCTGTTTCCCCTTAGCATTTGTCCATCAATAGCATTCAGCTCGTTCCAGACGTCAGGCAATTCTCGGGTTTCCAAGCTGATACTTTTCCTGTAAATGGGCCACCTTTCACTATGAAATCAAGCAGTCTTCTGTAGTTTCTTGCTCAATTTGATTCAACGTCTCATTTGAGATTGGCCAAGATGAAGTCACTATGTTGACATGAAATTCTACATCTTCCTCCAGTTAACGGTTCCTCGTCTCTCTGCATGCAGTAGAACACCGTGACAAAGTATTTGACGTGACCATCATCTTTCCTGGTCGATGCTCGTAGCGCATCAGTCGAATGAGCATGCACTGACATCTCGATGATGTTTCTGACATACCTTTGGAGTTGATGAGTGAAACGAGTAGCTTGTGGTTTAGCTCTCTCGTTGTGGGGATCTCTTAGGTGACAGGGTCGATTCCATAATATTGGATCTTCTCTCGCTCGTCTTTTCCCGGCTGGATGTCGGAATGTTTTTGGAATCCGGAGATGAAAGAGAAATTCAACAAAAGGGATTTTAAACTTATCTATTTTATTAAACACGTCAACGTGTATATTTTTAAATAGCCAGTGGGGTCGATCTATCACTCCCACTGGGAAGTAAGTTCCCCGAGATACGAAATAACCACGTCTACTGTGTATGACTTGTAAAACTTAACTCCCTGAAACCACTTTCTATCTCTAACATTCCCACGCTAGTTTTAACCAATCAAAAACGGCTTCCTTTGTTTTCCTGTATCTGACCTCAAAAGGTAAAAATGAGGAAGTCAGAGGAAAATACAATTCTCTAAATAATAATAGTCTGCTAGAATATTATTTAACATGGTCACTGTAGAGAGTAAAGCTCTCTAGCCTCTTCAGGTATCTGTCGAAACGTCCGCAAGCCCACAATGCTGCAAGGCACTCTTTTTCTTTTTGAGCGTATCGCTGTTCTGTGCTTGACAATGTTCTGGAACAGAATGCTATCGGTCTCAGTCCTTTGTGCTCCTGAAGTAGGCATCCACCCAATCTATACGATGAACTCTCAGCTTCGACAATGGTTTGCATGGCTAGATCGAAGTAGGCAAGGACCGGCGCTGCTATAAGCATTTCCTTTACTTTCTGAAATTCTTTGGTTTGCTGTGGACGCTATGTCCATACCCTCTCATTGCTCAACAGTTCGTTGAGTGGCTTCAGAACAGTAGAGAGCTGAGGAAAAAGTACTTACCCAGCTAGTTCACCATACCCAAGTATCGTCTGAGTTCAGCATCATCAGATGTTTCAACGTGGTTCTGCATTACTTCGATTTTGTTCTGATTTGATCGGCAGTTATGCTAGCCAATGATATGTCCGAAAAAAAAAGTAATTTCGGATTTCCAGTACTCGCACTTGCTCTGGTTTAGCTTGAGGACTATGCCGGAGTTAGCTCCTCTTCAGTTTCCTTATTCCTTCAACAGGGGTCTCTCTCCCCTGGCTATAAATACTGGCTGACCCTTCGCCTCTCTCTCTTTTTCGACTCAGGCCTTGGGCCGCTACCTCGCGCGGAGGCGAGGTAAAATCTCTCTTTTTCCACTTAGGCCAATATGTGACCTCTCACAGATACAGCGTTTCCCAAATTCTGGGAACACACTAACAACAATACACGTACGTGCGAACACTCAACACAACACATACACATAATTTCTCCATACAAACTCTATGTATTTGTCCATGTCATTGTAATTTGTTATTAATATATATTTGTTTGCATATATGTATCGGTCTTGTTTGTTTTCTTTGGACTTAATTAAACCCCAACATTCTCATGTAGTTGGACCGGCTAGCAGGAAATTTTAACCTTCTGATATCTCTTCACATCTTCACCCCCACGGTCCGCTACAACTACTTCATTTAGTTACTAATGAACTTGATTCAGGAGTGTTTCGTGCTCGGCTGGCATCATGGTGTGTAACAGAATATCATCGAAGTAAGAAACAACTCCTTATATTACTTTATCTCTGAGCCTGTCCTCGTGAAGATATCCGGTGCTAAACTGATTCCGAAGAGGACTCTCCTCATGTAGAACCTTCCAAAAGGCGTTATAAAGGTGGCCTGCTTGGCGGTTTCTGAATCCAGTGGAATCTACTATAAACTCGACTAAGCGTCCAGTTTTTTTTAATACTATAGAACCCCGGAGCTGATGAACCATGTTGCCAAAGAAAGGAATTACGTATCTCTCACTGCATCATTTGATTCTGCTTCTTCAGGTCCACACAGATGCGGACATCTCCGTTTGGTTTCAAAACTGGAACCATGGGTGATATCCGCTCGGTTGGCTTTATAATTCCTTCCATGATCTTGTAGCGGTATTGACGGCGTAAATCAACACACACACTTTTTACTTTACAAATGTGTAAGCAAACAAGAGAAAAAACACAAGAAAATAACCTTTCATAATAGGTACAATATTTATAAACGTCAACAGTTTTTACATGAATTATTAATATGAGTTACTTCCCTTTGACTGGGTTAAAGTCTTTACTACTAATTTATTTTTTTAACTGAGCTCACAAAAAGTTGAATTAACTTGTCGCTCAAAATGTTCACTGAAAGAGAGTTTAAAAAGTCCTGTAAAGCTGAAATTATGTTAATAAACCTTTAGCTTTAAAAAAGTTGGAGAAGTGAATGTTCCGTAATGTTTAATTTGTTTTCGTTGCTCGTAGTGGAATGTATTGTTTTCGTAATGTTTGTAATTAAGTTTCGTAAGATTCAATAGCGGGATTGAATAGTTTTTAGTAAGTTGCAGAAGAAGTTGGTGAGTGAGTTGTTTAGTTGAAATTTTAGCTTGAATTACACTACAGTGAAGTTATTTCATGTTAAAGAACTTGAGATTCTAACTTTGTACTTCGCTGCAGTAATGATACAAGTGTCGTGAACTCGTTTAGCAAATGCTAGTCGTCGTAAATTCTCACTGACTGGGTTCGCTCGTACATTGAATTTATGTTTTTTAATCACGTGACAGGCTCTAAAAAGCATTGTTTTTTCGTCAGGTCAAAAATTAGGTTGATGTTATTCGGACGTAGTGGTGAGCAGGTAAATTGTTTTTTTTTAATATTTGTTAACGAGTTAACCACTCAGAAAGCGCCTTACAAAACTCAGTCTGGAGCCTGATATGTTTCGTTTTGCTTATTGAGAACAATGTACGTGAAGATACACGAGATAATTTTAATATTTATTGTCCAATGAGAAGTTAAGGTTTTCAGAAAACATGTATGAAGCTGTGATCCGCTTTTTCACGAAAATCGACATTGATGAAAAAGTAGTTGAGGAAATGCTAAAAATCTCTTAGTCCTTCATACGCTGGAGTTCTTTCTTTACATTATATTGGCGATGAATGGGTACGTGCTTTGCTGTAGCGACAGTGTGGAGTTGTCCACTCTTGAAATTTTATTATTATTGGCTTGCACTTGACAACGCCGAAGACGACCTTGTTCGCTCTTTTAACCGGCTCTAGGTATGTCAACGTGGTTCGGCTAAGCAGATTGTAAACATCACAGATGATGACGTTTATCTTCCCATCTAATTTCGTCCTAAAGTGTCCTAAGACATCTACGTTTCCTCCCGCGCTTGACAGGGTGATGTTCACAGATGGAGAAAGTTTTGGCTTCCCAAATTATGTCCATGTTGTCTTACTGATGATGTAGACCCTGTACTAATTTTGAAGTTGACCCTTCAAGATTAAAGATCTACTCGCCATAGAGGTATGTTGGGAGTGTGGCTGTGTCAATGAAAAAACTGTTCCCATCTCCGTTGCTTTTCCTTGGGGAATGATGCGATCCACGTCGTCCGTATTCGTTGTGGTTTTTGTTCTAAACACTCGGGCAAAGTGTGATTTGATTCACATTTTCCTTTTTGGTGGGATGCTCTACACCTGCCACATTTAATTTCTACCTGTGGAATGACGCTGTCCCCCGCACTTGCTTGAAAGCTGAGGGCTAGTGTTCTGGCCATGGTGTACCCTGTAACCCTGCTATGGCCTGTACCCATGTAATGTTCAAAATGTAGCTTCACTGCTTCGTGCTGGCAAGCAGTAGCAATAGCAGTCAAATGTGAAATCAGACTGGAGTTGGAACATTTCAGAGAGTATTTGGTCTTTAATGCCCAGCACTAACCTGTCCCTAATGTATTGTTCCTTATTGCAAAAAATCTGTATCCCCGACAATTCATAGAGAACTCTCATATTCTTCTACGGTTTCTTTCCTTCTTTGGTCCCCCTTATGAACTGTACACGAACATGAATTATGTTACATTGAGGTATGAAATGTCCGTTCAACTTTCGTAATCGTTTCATAGTCCTTTCTTTCTTGTTCGGTCAATTCAAAGGTCCCAAAATCCTGCTTGCCTCTGGATCCATTGCATATCGCAAGGAAATAACTTGTATTTCGCCCTCTTCTTTTGCGAGCTACCAAAGCTCGCAAGACGAAAATGTTCAAATCTACCTTTCCATGTGGGCTATGAGGTTGAGTTTGGGTTTTGTTTAGTCACTTGAGTATCACACTGACATTGTATCTCGTTTAGATCGCTGAATGGATATGGATTAGTGACGGATATTATCAATAGGCATAAAGTAAACAAGCAACACGATTCATTGGAAACCGGAAAAATCTTTTATTTCAACCACGCATCTCCGTTCTCGGCTACAAGAGTTCTCTCCCTTGGATCAGCGCGACAAGTTGCTAATACGACAACTTTTCTTAAAGAAAACGTTCGTAACCCACGAACGTGTTCATTTAGCTAGCCTGCTGTTTATAAGAGTACTACAAAGAGTGGCGGCAAAAATCCGTACTTAGACTACATTCGGTTAAAGTGTACTGGTAAAATTTCTCTAACTTCTGGAAGCACGTCGTAAAATAAAGAAAACAAAAAAAAATCACCTTTTAAGTTAACTCAACGGGCAAGAAATAAACACGCATAAAAAAAATCTATTCCTGTGCTTTACTACTCATATTGCTGGTTTCCTAATTCTGCCATAAGGCAGTCACAGATTCTGCGTTTTTACTACTGTTCTTCCTATAATGGAAATAGATAAATAAATTCCGGAAGCATTATTAATGTCTTCCGTTGTTCCCGACTTTTCGTTATCCGCACTTTCAAACATCAAGTGGTTGCACATAAAACTAGTTTCCTCTTGAACTGATCTATTTTAGATGTTACTATTTACTAAATTTAGTTTGTCAAAAGGCCACCAGTATGGAGCACCTAGTTAGAAACAAAATCACTACTCAAAACAACTCCCAATCGTTGATTACGCCAACCAAATTGAGACCTGCTGTCTTAGGTGCAACAATTTGTTTTAAACACAAGAAGTATCGTGACCCATACGAAAAAAATATTTAAATCAAATTGGTAGACTTGAAAGACAAATCTAGAAACCGCTCTTCGGACAGACTAAGTTGACTCCTGCGAAAGGCTTTCAGCTTTTTACCGTCAGCGTCCTATGTACGTGAACCGGTAAATAGCTATAAGAATTTAAAAATAATAAAATTATTTTATCTTTATTCGACACCTTAATAATTCAGCATAATCTTTCTTCATATACGCAACTGATCTCTGGTTTGTTTTACATTTATTTTGCCCGCAATTTTTATTTCTTTTAAAATCACCATTATTTATGATCCCTTCACAAAAAAAATCACTCTTAAAAACATTATGGAAGCTGAACTACGTAATATTTCAAATACGTCACAAATAAAAAATATAAGCAGCGTACCGTGCCCCGCTTAAGTTTTAATTACAGTTTGATATGCAACGAAAAGCGGAAATTAAACCTTCAATAAAGCTCTTAAACTTTTCAACGTTCGATATTTAAATTTAACTTTAAATGAGTTATTTATTTAATAATTAATCGCGTGTAACTACAGTAGTTACTACCTGTTACTTCAGGTTGTTTATGATTCGCCGAGATAGAAAACCGGACGGACATACGTACACTGCGCTTTATTTATATTCATGATGAATACATTTAAAATTTAAATTACCGCCATACTCTGTCTACTTTAAAATTTAAGAAAATTTAAATTGCTAAAAAACAAAAAATTAGCCTTTTTAAACAAAATTTAAATTTATATAACCCATAATAATAAAATTTACGCTTTTTATTACTTTTTAAAATGTGTTCTGTTCCCTCTTTAAAAAATGCAAAAAATTAAAATTAAATATAATGTAATGTGGTATGTGTAAAAATTCAGAACTAAAAATTTATCTGTAAAAAGATATAAAAACAAAAGGAAAACTTATCTTAACCGACACGTTTCATTCTCTGATAGACTTTATCAAGGAAAATGTTAGGATTTTATTTTGCAACAAGTATTTATACACAGAAAAGTGTTAGTTTTTCAGAATTTTTAAAATTAAGAACGCTAAAAATATACTTAACTTCAGGCTGATAGTCAAGGTAAATTATGGAGGATGCTAAGTGATGTAATTTAATATATAATAAACGAAAGTGAATAAATGTTATTGTTGTTAAATTTTTATAATTTAATTATTATTTATAAGAAATTAATTATATTTTAAATAATAAGTTTTGAATTTAACCGTTTTCTTTCTTATTTTTAAAAAATAGTGATGTGGGTTGGCTTGGGAAAGAGTGTTTCTTTTAGGAAAGGAGATATGTGAAAAAAATCCGGGCCGTAGATTTATATTTTGTTAAGATTCAATATCTGCATTCTCAATAAAGGCAACATTGTTTTAAATAAACATATTGCCATTTTAAAATTATGCAATTAAAAATTATATAGTTATTAATTTCAAAAATAAAAAAAAATTATTTAATCGCTAACATTTTCTTAAAATATTTTACTACTATAAATTTAAAAAATTTATCTTATTAAAATATGTTAGCTAAAATATGATTTTAAATGAAAATGTTTATTTTATTTTTAGCTATGACTTCTTTACTCGCAAGGCGCACAAATTTTCATTCTTATGCACACAAAAAGAAATCCAACTTTGACGAGGAAATGTAACTCTAACGTCATTAAAAAAAAAAAAAAAAAAAAAAACAATTAAAAGTAGCTTTATTCAATTATTGTTACATTTTAAACCACAAATGACCAAAAATTCCACTTTTAGTTATACGCTACTACTTACTTGAACAACCCGTGAGTATTAGTCCATTGTCCAAGAATGCTGTAAAAAAGTGTAAGATAAACTTAAGAAAATTAATAATGAAAGCATTTATTTTAGAATTCAAACAAGTTAGATTAAAAAATAAGTTTCTTCAATACGCAAGCCGGCAGACGTAATAATTCAATTAAAAACAAAAACAAACAAAAAGGACGTCTCAAACATGAATTTCCACAAAATGACGCTTGAAGTAGCGTAGTAATAGTAGTGTGTGCTTTGAACGCATATGGACATTCATTTCTTCGGGAAATTATTTTTTTCATGGTTACTGGGTGAGCTTGATTTTACAATGTTTACTTTACAAGTAAAACTAAACTAAAGTAGAGCCTATTTACTTTATGTCTGTTTTTCAAGTTGCGAATTTTTTTCATTTATTATGTTCATAATCATAATTATATTTTTCAAGGTCTAAGACATTTTCCTCTGTGTTACTGAACCTTCTAAAAGTAAAACTAATCTTAAAACTTGATCATGTTTTTCGTTTTAGGTTTCCGTATGTTAAAAACTTTACATTTGATTTGCACACAAAATCAGAGAGTGCGTGTAGGTCTTACAGCCCGAAAAGAGGATACCTGTCAGTTTTTAAAAAAAAAGTATGCTTAGTGCAAGCATAAGTGACGTCATCAATGACGAACTCTCCTCACAAAGGTTGACAACAAACGCAAGAGACTTTCCACGTTTCAAAACATTACTTAACTAAAAAACGAATCTTTAAGTTTACCAATTTACCATTATTTTATTTTAACATCATGGATTCTACACGTTGTGACGGTTGCTATCACAACTTCTTTGATACTATAAAAATGTTCCATAAAGACGATTCAAAAGCTATTCTTACTTTCAAACAGCATTCAGTGCTTCCCGACACTGTACTCTGTCCGAACTGTGGAGCAGTTTGCAACTTTGCGCCATCTAGCAATATTTTCTTTTGTCGAAGAATATGTAGAGACTCCAAATCAAGAAAAATAAAATGCTCTTTCTCTGTATCAATTAATAAAAATACCTGGCTCGATCGTTCGCACATAACACCTTCACAAAACATTCTTTTCTGTTCCCTTTTTCTTCAAAATTTTATCACTCAGCGCCAAATAGTCAAATGGTTGAAGATCGGGCACGAGGCAGCTGTAAATTGGAAGCATTACTGCTATGAAGTCTGTGAATTTTGGTTGGCAGAACAAGAGCAAATAGGAATTGGCGGTCCCGGAAAAGTGGTTGAAATTGGTGAAAATATATTCGGTAGTAGTAAGATTAAACAAAACCGCGAAGGGCAAGAAGTCGAAGGCCAGTGGGTATTTGGTTGCTTCGAAAGGGACTCAAAGAAACTTTTTCTTTTCCCTGTGGAAAACCGCGATGCCGGAACATTAATTCCCATCGTTAAGAAACATGTTTTACCTGATACCATAATTCATAGTAATTGTTGGAAGGCATACAATACTTTATCTAACGAAGGCTTTACTCACTACACCGTTAACCAGTCTGAAGAAAAGGAGTTTCTCAACAAAAGTGATGTCCACACGCGAAATATAGAAGCTTGTTGGCGTGATGTGAAGGCATGGATCCTTCGGTCTGGAAACAAAAGAGAATTAAGCCACAAATATATTTCCAAATATCTGTTTTGTAAGGCTTTTCATGAAGAAGAAAGACTTCATTATTTTCTTGAAACGGCTGCTAAGTTGTATAGGCATCCGCATACTGTTTAGTTTAGGAAATATTTTTTTACAAGAAATAATTTTTTGTGTGAATAAATATCGTTTTTTTTTTTTTTAAATTCCAATTTTATATTTTGCATTTAATAAATCGCAAGATGTTTGATAAACTTTTTTTTCAGCGTAAAAAATATATATATCGATTTTTTTAAAATACCAATTCAATTGTATTTTAATTTTTGTGTGTGTGTGGGGGGATCCTTTTTCATTTATTTGCAGGTGTTAATTAATAAGTTATGGTAAAGTAAACGGAAATAAGACATCTGTATGAAAATTCAATTATATGCAAAAAAAAGTCTTCGTAATTTTTAATCTTTACTTTTTAAATTAACTCATCATAACCAAGAAATAAACTTTTTATTTAAAAAGTAATTGTACTGGTATTTTTATTAACGTTGAACGTTAATAAAAAAAAATATCAGTACATTATGGGGATTTTCTAAGCGTAGCTTAGATGTGACACTAGGTCGAAAGCATGGAGCACCCAGTGAGGACCGAACTCACTATGAATATAGATGGCACGCTTTGAAGACCACATCAAGAAATTAAGAGACATAAAAATTACAAAATCATGGTGCAATTGTAAAATGTAAATTATAAATGAAACCCTCCACTTTTTAGAGCTAATTAATTCAATCCTATGTACCGAGTGTGCGCATTTTCGATAATGAAAGCAAATTTTCATACATGCTCTACCTCTACTTTACTCTACTGACTGGTACGTTACTGTTTACATGTATGATCCAAGACAAAATCCAATACCATAAAATAATCAGTTCAAATCAAAAGATTTTTAAAATGCAACTGTTCACTTTCAGAACAACTAAATGCAAAACACGGCAATACACCAAAGATTCTTAGAATGAATGTTTTCATTGTGGCAAACTGGTCAATGACATCGTCAAAATCTGTGTCTTGTAAGCTCGTTTTCAATGGACAGCACAGCCAGATCCGACAGTCTCGACTGGCTCATGGTTGACTGGAGGTAATTTTTTATAAGTTTCATTTTGGAGAAACTTCTTTCACACGATGCCACAGAAACACATATTGTCAGAAAGAATCTTAGAGTCAGCGTAAGATATGGCAATGACTCAACAAAGTCCCACTTGATGATAAACTGCAGGAACTGCAGTACAGTCCAGTGCTTGGCTTCCTCCTATTCAAAAGTATATCGCTCACTCAATGGAAAATTGTATCTCAGCGAATTGATACACAGGCAAGACTGAAATTGTTGCACTTTTGGCTTCATATTTCACTTTGTTGTTATTAATGATGCAGAGTTAAAACACCATATCATCCGATAAAATGTTACAACAATGTCTCTTGTTAGTAACCAAGATTGTAGCAACTGAAACACATGAAAGCTGAAAACATTGCTATTTTTCCTACTCACAAATTTCCCGACAATTTATTAGAAAATTTCTGACGGGGGGGTCATAAATTATTTCTGGGGGGTCATATACCCGCCTGCGAAACCCTGTGTCTCCACCACTGTTTTCACACTATTTTTGGCACCTTAGCCTGGTTGAAAAATTTTGTTGGGGGTGACATTGTGTCACCCCTCCTGTGCTGGCACCCGAGGCGGCCCGCCCCATTTTCAATATATTGTACTTTAAATTTGGGAGCTGTTCGCGATTTCCTGAAGATGATATTTCTTCTGTAAGAAAATATCAACCGTGTAATGAAAATTTGTCAATAATCCTCACCAAAAATAATTCAATAAAACTCAAAATATTTTTTTAACAGTTGGTGCTTGCATAATTTAATTAAAACATGCTTTCAGATTTGGCAGGAAAAATCTACATTGAATATTTATTTATTTTAAATTTTTACTTGTAATTACTAATTTTTCATCACGATTTTGAAATGTTAAAATGCGATCATGTGGCTGTTAATGTCAGATTTTTTTATTAAATAAAGTTAAAGATGTTTGAAGAATCTAAAATGCACATTTTAATGCTATTTTCAAGTATGAATATTTTTAAAACAATTTTATTTATATATTTTTTTCATCTTTGCAACTTTGTTTTATTTATTTATTTTTGTACGAAAGTTCAAAAAGGAAATAATTCTTATTTGTCCCTTTTAACATTTCCTAGGTTAATAAATTTTAAAATCAGAATAATTAAAAAGAAACAGTGAGTGCAGTTAAATATTTCATGGCATCGAATAATTAAGAAAATAGCCAGAAAGGCAAAAATAAATGAAATAAGCTAGAATCAAAAAGTAGGATTTAATTATTTCTTTAAAATATTTTTAAATTGTAGTATAAAAATAAAATTATTCATTTTAATAAGTTTCAGAAAAGACTATAGAATAAAAAAAAATACCCATATTTATAAACTATTGGTTATATAATTTTTTTTTAATCATAAAAATACCAGTTTCTCTGTCCAAGTAATTTGGGTCGTCTACTTAATTCAGTTTTATGAGCTTTCTTTATTTTAAAGGCAGGGTAATAGAGTATCATTGACTTTGACAGATCATGGGATACAGTATGTAAAAGTTATGTTTTAAGAAATAAGTACTATTTTTTTCAAAATACAGTTAATCCTTAAATTTTTTAATCTATCTTAAAAAAATCTCTGACAAATATTGGAATTTTAAGAGATTCTCAATTTTTTTATTTTTTGTCAATAATGATGGTTGCTGCCAATGCTTTAAAAATGTTCAAAAAAGTTTTAATATCTGTCTATATCTGAGATGAGGTATTATTATGATTACTTACATTATTTACATTATTCAGACTGTTATCCTCATTACCATATTAACAACGTTTCGGCCAAAACGTTGTGAATATGGTAATGAAGATGAAGATAACAGTTGGAATAATATAAGTATTCAAAAAGCTTATTGCAAAACGTAAATTTTTTTTTCTTTTATTACAGATTAGCTTTAGTCTATCTTTCAAATAAAACAAAAAACTCAAAGAATTTAAATTATTTAAATTAAAATGCATGTTTAATTTTTTAAACTTAGTCTGTGATGGTATTTACGAATTTAGGTAATAATGGCACAGGGGAAAATGATACGGGTAAAAATGGCACAAGTGGGAAAATGGAAAAAAAAATGACACAAAGCAAAAAAATACAGGAAAAAAAAGATGCACAGATTATCTATGTAGGAAATTAAAAAGAAAATTATATCTACATTTAAAAGCAAAAAATTTAAACCAAAATTTTATGTTATGACCAAGTCCACAACACCTAATCCAAATCTTTCCTTCCTTCTGTGTAGTCACTGCTTAAAATTTTTAGTCTTTGTTATATATATATTTGTTTTCTTTGTTTTCTTTCTTCGTGGTTCACTAACTAAGCCCCTTGCTATCACTGCACTCACAACAGCCTCTTCCTTCTAAATCATTCTCATCAGTTTCCAGATAGATGGGTGCTGATAACCAACAAGAAGAGGGTAAAATTTGTTGTTCCACCCTTCATTGGTTGTTGATTCTGGGACAGTCATTCATGGTAGCTTGATATACATTCCAAAGTTCTAGTGGAAATCTTGCTGGGATGTGCCAAAAATTTACTGTTGAAATGCCTGGCTGAAAGTTTTTTGTTGAACATATGTACCAGAAACATAAGTTTGATCAAAGTACTCTAGCAAGAGAGCTGCCTCATCAGGACATCTTGCCTTAAGTAACTGCATTCCCGCTGGGGTGTCTTCTACAGGTACAAATACCAATGAGTCAATTTAACCACAGACATCTTGTATTTTTCTCCAAGTACTCTGAGACAAGTGGTAGAAACAGCCTTATGTGCATGTTTCTAGTTCAAAAATATTTTTAATAGTCTGGATGGTTGATGTTCAAAGTCAACAATTATGATTGTTAGGTCTGGGTAGATGTCAATCTCATAGCAGCAGTCCATGACTGCTTGTAATAGTGTTTCATGTGTCTTGTATCTTATTTTGCAGACAAGCAAAAAAAGTAGAAACTGCAGTATTATCAACTGGGGCATGTATTACATTCATTTTTTTCCTGTATGTTTTTGCTTTGTGCCATTTTTACCTGTGCCATTATTACTGTGCCCCAGTATTTACTTCTACTTTAAAAACCTGATCTGTAAAACAGATAAATTACAAAGGAAATAAATATTTTTGAACAAATTACAATCATTTACTAAATGAAATTCAAATATTAATCCAATTTGTTAATATATTTTTGTCTTATCTTAAATGTAAGTCATAAACTTAAAGCAAAGTTTATTTTTCTCAAAATCAAAAAAAATAAATGAAGGTCATTAATTCAAAACAAAATTCCTAATCATTTCACCCCAAACAAAAATTTTTATTGAAGCTTTTATTTTAGTTTTAATTTCAAGTTAATAGATGAAATTCAATATTTACAATAAGCAAAATACTTGGCTATATTTCAAAACAAATTTAAATTGATTGGAATTCTTTTTTTTTTTATTATTTAAATCACTAAAAATGGCTGATTTTAGTCATAATTATAATTCTCTCAGGGCAACATAATTCTCTTTATTAGAAAAATCTTTCAAAAATAAATATACTTTTCTGAAACTTTATTTGAGGAAGATTAGCTGATTTAAAGTTTAATCAATTTGATTTGAATCATTACTTTTAATTTAAAATATTGCAGAGCACTTTTTGACACAGATCACAGTGTATTTATGAGGTGTTGACAACTATCTCTATCGACATATGTGTGGAATTTTTTTTCAGCACCTATTTATATAATTTTTAACTACCCACTAATTTTAAAATTTAAAAAAATATTCTCAATAATCTAATATTTTATTAAATTTTAAAATTACTATACTTACCACTCTTATTCTATGATAGTATCATGTATGGATGTCCATATTTAGAAACATTAGCACATTTATACACACAAAAAAAAATTTAAATTCTTTTTTAAAATACTGGGGTTCACTCAATTGTAGTAAGCTTTTCCATTTATGATTAGTAAATATAGCTTTTGCTTAATAACAATATCAACTAACCATTAAAAATTAATAAAGAATTTTAAAAGATTTAAAACCTATTATAATTATAATTTTCAAAAATGAAAATAATTCTTGTAAAAATTCATTCCTCAAAAAAAAAAAAAAAAAATTTTCTTAAGACAATAGTGCCTATAACCTTATTTATAAAAGCATTTAATTGCTTTTATAAATAAAATAACTTTTCTAATTAAATAATTATTTAGTTTTATTCATTTCTTATTTTACAATTCAGAGTAGATTTTAGTTACAAAAAAAAAATTAATTCTCCTAGGAATTGTGCTGACAAAAGAATTAAAAGACACTTAAAATTTCTTAAAAAAAACAATATATATCGTAGACATTTGCTTTATAGATAAAATAGTAAGTCTGTTTCTATAGAACAAGAGTAGTCAAACCACGACTCACAAGCCACATGTGGCTCTTTGACCTTTAATATGCAACTCATGGAAATATGCTGGCTGAGCTCCTTTTTTTTCATCACAGTTAACATAAAAGTTAAATAAGAAAAATTTCAAGTTTTATAAATATTTACTGGATACAAATTGTGAGCCCATTGGATTAAAAGGTAAGTTTAATGTTCATGGTTAGTAAAAATATTTAAGAATTTAAATCCTAATTTTAATGCTAGATCTGAGTGAGGCATTGTTCTTTAGTGCTGAGGGGAGGAGGCAGAGGGATTGAAGAAATTTCCAGTCAGCAAAAGTTACAGAGGAATATCAGAAGACTGAAGTCATGGGTAAGGGGATTAAGAAAACTGCACAGATGTCATACAAGTGTAACAGAAGACATTGAACTGTGCAGACCGAGTTGGTACACTTCGGATACAAGTTTTGTTTAAAAGTGTCTGTGAAAATTTTGTGAATAAAGATGGCCTCCTCAAATTGTAAGAAATGAAAATATGAAGATGAAAATAGAATGGGAGGAAGTTTTTGTATTCACCGTGAAAGGAAGTAAACCTTTGTGCTTTATCTGCCATGTGTCCCTCATTCATTACAAAGCCAGTAACTTGAAACGGCACTATGAAACAAAATCACAAAAACTTTCCATATGCTTATCCATGTAAATCAGAATTAAGAAAAAACAAGTTAACTGTATTAAAATCATCACTAAGGGGACACTGTTTGATAAGGAATCTGATATGACTGAAGCCATTTTCATGTCATGGAATCTTGCATGTGCTAAACGCCCATATTCTGATGGCGAATTTAAGAATATAGCTGAAGTTGTTGCACTGTTAGATCTAAATAACAGCACTTCAGCAACTAATAGCACAAACAGTTTTACACCACACTACAAAGAGGTGTAGCTCTCAGATCAGTGCTGATTTGGATGGCAAAATGATTTTAGGAAAACTCTTGCATTCAGCTTAGCTCTTGGCAAATAAACAAACATACAAGACAACACACAACTGGCAGTATTTGTTTATGTTTCTTTTGATGTAACTGAAATATGAGATGTTGGACATTAAAAGAAACAACTTGTGCTGTTGACATTAAAAATGCACTCGACAGAACCTTAACAAATGCTGATGTTCCACTTAATAAACTTGTCGGTGTTGCAATGGTAAGAAAAATGTAGGATTAATTGCATTTATGAAAAATGATCCCAGCTTTCCAGAGTTTCTCCCTGTTCATTGCATTATTCATCCTCAACACCTGGCAGCCAGATACTTCAAGTATGAAGATGTTATGAAATCTGCCCTTGAAATTGTCAATTTTATATGCTTAAATGGGAAGACTCACCAAGAGTTCAGAAATTTTATTAAAGAACTGGAGCTAGAAGATAAACCCAGTGATGTCTCTTTCTACTGCATTGTGAGGCAGCTGTCAAGCAGCAATATCTTGAGTAGGTTTCTAAGTCTGTTGAAGCCTATTATTACTTTTTTTTAAAGAAAAGATCCTATCCTCAACTGGAAAATGATAAATGGATGCAAAATTTGATTTTCCTTACTTATATAATAAATCCTCTACAAACCCTCAACTTGGCACTTCAGGGGAAGAATAAGATTGTTTCTGATCTTACTCAATTTCCAGCTTTCATAATAAAATAAGTTTTTCAAAGAAACATATTGTCAAGAAACTTCAGTCACTTTCCCAATCTCAGTTGGAGAATAAATACATTTCTTGATATTGAAATAAAGGGCCACAAACTGGAAGAGTACAAAGATAAATTACAAGGATTGATTGATAAATTCCTTGCCAGGTTTGATAACTTGCAGAAGCTGATGCCCTACTTTCCCTTTCTTGTAAATCCATTCATGGTTGATGTAGTCAATGATTGATGCAAAATTCTCACACCTCTGGTTACAGAATCATCTGCTGGGGAAATGGAATTACAGGAGAACCTGGGTCTAAGGATGATCCATAAATCCCAGTCTACAATTGAGTTCTGGAAACAAGTTCCAGAAATAGAATATCCTGAACTGAAGAAAACGTGTGTGACTCATCTTAATTTTCAGTACAACATACTACTGTGAATCACTGCACTCTGTAATGAAATTTGGGAAGTTGAAGTATCATGCAATCCTTAAAAACCAACACCTGATGGAGCTAATTCATACATAGCTAGATTTTAAACAACTCACAGACAAGATGGAGACCTACAAGACCTTTACTAGCAGTAAATAGTGGTTTTAATCTGTCAGACTGTAATTTCATAAGGTGGTATTTGATTAAAATACCTGATTTCATTGGTTTGCTTTTTCTTTTACGTATTTTCCTCCATGTTTTTGACCAGATATTTAGTAAGACAAATATATTTTTTTTCCTTTTTAGTGTTATTTTTGACAGTCTAATTTTATATTACTGAAGTACAAATTCATACATTTTTCTTAGAAGTTCACATAGTTCATTATCATATTTAATTATTTATACAATCAATAGTCAAAAGAATCATCAGTCACAATTGTGAAAACATTTGGTGTGTGTGTGTGTGTGTGTGTGTGTACATTGTGATTACTGAAAATAATACAAATTAACAGTTTAAAAAACTGTATACATGAATAAATATTATTGCATACATGCATTTTTTATAAAAATTTTGTAACAAAACGTGTATGTAACAAAAACGTATGTGTAAATTTTGTTCATGTCTTGCAGCTCTCATACATCTGAACATTATGTGACTCTTAAGCAATTTTGGCCACCTCTGCTATAGAAAAATTTCGGAGTTGATGTGTTAGTTGCAGGACATAACTCAGTATTATATTTTAAATTTTTGCTTTTCATTTTGAGCTTCTATAAAATAAAAACTGAAATAGCTAAATTATTTTTAAAAAATGTTCACACTTGAAAATGGCATTACTTTATTTTTCAATTCTTCAAACATTATTAGAATTTAATTTGACAACCACTAATACAATGTTTTACAAGTCCACATTCTAGCCTCTTTTCTAATCCTTACCCCAACTTTTATCCCCTGCTTTCAAATCTGACTCCCAAAGCCTTGATCTTTATCAGAGATAAGAATATATTTTCTGATGAACAAGAGAGCTGGAAAATATAAAAAGGAATTTGACCACAATTACCCTGACCATGGTACCATAAAGTCTGGAGGTAATGCTCACAACTTGTCGGACCCTTGCTTCCAAAAAGTAGCTCCCAAAACCTTGATTCTTATCACTTATGTGCCATGCATGATACATGCTTCGACAATCATATTTTTCAATACATGACTGACTAGGCAGATTTTTTTCTGCAGTAGACCAATTGCCATCCAAGGTTATAGAACCCGGTCTGTTCTGCTATTTTACCCATAGCTAGGGGAAGAAAACGAGGATTCATACCTTTCCCAAGGGCATTAGCATGTAAGTGAATGCATTCAACTAGAATTCAAACTCTGCTCTCCGATTCCTCAATCCCAGCTGCTATCCATTATTCCACTGTGCCTCAGAGATAAGAATATATATTCTGACGAATGAGAGGACCAGGAAATTGTATAGCAATTTTGAAGGGAAAGTTCACAATATTTCTGAGCCTCCTAATTTCCTTAAATAAGAATAGGTAACTCCACGAAATTGCTAAAAAAATGACATAGCATGATAAAAAAGACACCAAACTTGATGAAAACAAAATTTTATCGTCTAAATATTTATGTTATTATAAAGACGAAAAGACCAAAGTTTTTTTAAATTATTTTTTGAAATTTTTCCTTCTTTTTAGAACATTCTAAATTTTGATTAAAAAAAACCTTGTTTCTCTTTGTATCACTGGAACTACTAAAATATACAATTTTTAGCATGTTTTTTTTTGTATGACACACATAATTTGGAAAATCTTGCAAAAATAAAAATAATTGTCGGAAGTTAATGAAACTTTCAGAAACTATTCATAGATGATGGAAATTATTATGTTTTTTTATTATTAAAGTCATGGCAGAAATATTTTTTTAAATATTTATTAGCTCCCCCCCAACTAATTATGAAAACTCTAGAAATTCTATCGCATCGGGTTTAGTGATTACAATAGTTAAAAGCACAAGGCTCTGAGGAATGCAAATCATGTTTGTTTTGTTTTTAATTGGACCCCACCTACCTGAAAATCAGCTCTGAATTGTAATATATAAAACTCAATAAAACAAAGATATTTAATTTCAAATGCTTTTATTTGCTTTTATGAATATGAACAATATTTTCTGAAAGCAAAAAATTTTTGCGATGAAAAATGAATTTTTAATACAATTATTTGTTATTTCTTTAATTATAATAGATTTTTACATTTAAGTTAAGATATTATAAAATTAGTTAAAAGCTGCATCAGGTTTCGTAAGTGTCCTTATGAGATAGATCTTTTTTTAGCACGTTGTAAACTGTATTGTTTTGACTAATCAGAAGATCCACAGTAATTAAGAAATGTAATTTTGTGTTTATAATTGGGCTGTAATTATAAAGTAATTTAAGGCCTGTTAAGGCCTTTACTTTTGCGAAACATGTGAGAAGTTAATTTGATTTTTCAATTTCAACTGAGAAGGGTATCTAAAAGTATCAGTATCATCTTATGAAATTTATATGATCTTATTTTTATATTAATCTCAGTTATGACATTTTTCCATAAATCAAATATCAAAATTAATAAAATGAATGGAAATACAAATAACACAGTAAAATGTAATGAATGTACATAAAATTATAGTATTTTATGTACACTTCTGATAAAATTTCATAAGAAAGGTACCTATAAATTAATTAGATACCTTTCTTATGAAATTTAATCTCACTCTTAATAGTCTTATTTTTTTCATTTCTTTATATATTTTCCATAAAGCATCGTAAACGTAAAGGTGAAAGCTAAGTACAAAAAAAAATTAAAGCGCTGAAAGTTTTCCTTAAAAATAATGAGGTAAATAATTTGTTCACTTAAATCTAAAAAAATTTCACTTCCCTCCATCCGTAGAAAGAATTATCTTCCCGTAAGCTATCTAAACATCATGAAAATGTCTTTCATCACCTGTCAAGTGACACGAAAGGTTATGACCTGCTTTGTTTTATTTTCAAATTACATTTTTTCGGTGCAGAAGCTAAGTTAAGCTTGGTTCAAAATATTTTAATAAACATTATAATTTCTGATTTTATTAAAATAAGTTTTGAAAAAATGATAATTGATTTCTAAAAGAATTACAAAGTGAGATTTTCATCTTTTTTATAAAATGGAAAAAAAATGAGTGAAAATGATTATCTGTCAGTTTTAATGACAAAAAAAAAAAACAACAAAAAAAAAGATTTTTAACGAAAATTTCGGACGTGCTAGGAACGATTAAAAAATGTAAAAAAAAATACCCCAAAATACTTTGATCTTTCCTCTTTAATAATAACTGAAAATTTAGACGATAAAATTTTGTTTTCGTCAAGTTTGGCGTCTTTTTTATCGATCTCTTGGAGGTACCTAAAAGAAGAATATGCGCCTCTTTGGTAGTGAGTACTTAACAGCGTCTGTGATAGGTTCTGAAGATGACTAGTGTTCTATTTCAAGAAAGAGATCTACCTGCTGAGCTGTAAAGACAGAACGTCAGCCCACTACTAAAAATTTTTTAGTAGTGGGCTGACGTTCTAATTGAGATCTGCCTCCTTGCAACTAGAAATTCCTGTTGTCAGCCTACGAACTCACTCAACTACAAAATTCAGATCTTTTGACAGTTTCCCCCTCAACAAGAGCCCTGAAGAAATCTATATAAGTGTTTTTTACCCCTTTAAAAATCTACTTGCTTAAAGAACTTTTAGGCGCTCAGAGAAATAGTTTGAGCAAGAATTTATGAACATTTTTTCTTCCTTAAAGTTAAAAGAATTTTCTTCGATCTTTCTGTCGTATATTTGATTTATTTGTGTATATCCTTTTATTTTTTTTTTTTTTTTGTGTATGTAAATAAACATTTTCTTTTATTGTTAGACCCCGAGCAGGAGTTTTTTGAGTCTTTATTCTTCCGCCTAAAAGAGAATTGTCTACTCTACTCTAAATCTTTCAAGCCGTTGTTGCTTTTTAATTGTCACATTTTAAGAACCGTAACCCTTTTATGTGGGAAAGCCGGGGCAAATTTCCCATATCTTTTAGTTTTATTATGAAATTGAAAAGTTTTATCAATTTCATCAGCAATGACCAAGAGCTGAAAGAGTTTTATTGTACTGTAAAAATACAAATAAAGAGAATTTTGTGAAAACAGAACATACAGTGTATTGTATTTAAATTAAAACTGAGTATCAACATTTCTCCACAAAATAAATAAATTTTGAGTTTCCTTCAATCCTTAACATTTGGGATCTTAATTTCGATGTGTTCAAACATGATATTAATTTTTTTTTTATATAGCAAGCACCAAGGGGGATTTAGCTTTATAAAAATGTTTAAAATTAAGTGCGAATTAGCAATGAGTTAAGTAAAAAGGAGCAGTATAACTAACCTGAAAAATATTTCAAAACTTAAAAAAAAAAAAAAAAAAAAAAAATCAATATAAATTAAAAAGTAAAGTGAAAAGTTCATTCAACGAATATTTCCAATTTTTGGTAAATTTCTGTAAACATTACTGTTTACAGAAATTTACCAATTATCGTTTTTTTCCTCACCTGTCGAAAGTACACATGATTTTAGAATTAAATAATTTATTAAATAAATTGTTGACAAGTTTGAATTTATTTATAAAAACAAACAAGTTTAAACACTTATAAAATTACTTTAAAAAAAAAAAAAAACAACAAAAAAACTAAAAACTAAAGGCAAACATTTTCATTTGGCATTATTTATGGAAAATGATCCGCTCGTAAAAATGTAATAATGTTTTATTATTAAATTTTGTTGATTAGCATTCTTTTTAGACCTTCCAGAACGTGTGACATTTATCAGCATCGAATTGTCATTTTAAAATTTATAATAGTATATATCAAATCGAATCTAGATTTTTTTTAAAAAGAGTTATCTTTCCCTTGTTTTTGTCGAATTTAAAATTGTGCTTATGTTATTGATAACTACGTCTTCCCTTAAGTATTCTTAAATATTTATAAACATTGACTCAAGAAAATCAATTTTCGTAGCAGCATTTTTTAAATATGAAATTATTTGACCTAGTCGAGAATCATTGTAGCACATATGACACTACAATAGAATTTCTCAGAGATAAAAGAATACTGAGACGAGATATACCAAAATGCCCTTTATCCAACTGTGAAAGAGAGATGAGGGCGGTGAGGTGTGGAAATGGCGACACGCTTTTATGGCGATGTCCTAAACACAAAGGGAGAAAAATATCTCTAAAAGATGGTAGCTTTTTGGAGAAAAGTAAAATTTCATACAAGGACTTTATTTTATTAACATATCTTTGGGCATGTGAAACCCAATTAAAGACATGTATTACGATGATGGATATTTCTGAACCCTGTATCATCCAGTGGTTTAATTACCTGAGAGAAGTGTGCTCTGCAAGACTAATTAACAATCCACTTAAATTCGGAGGACCTGGGATAGTGGTTCAGGTATGTGAATTAGCTATTGCCAAAAGAAAATATAATAGAAGCCATTATGTCCAAGAACGATGGATATTTGGCATTTACGACACCACCACAAAGCTTGGTTACCTGGAATTTGTAAGCGATCGGTCTGCAGACACACTTCTACCGAGAATAAGACAAAGAATAAAGCCAGGAAGCACTATTCAATCCGGCAACTGGGAAGCATATGACAGAATAAGCCAGATAGACGTTAACCCAGCTTATCTTCATCAAAAAGTGGATCACGGCCGAAACTTTGTAGATCCCAATACACAGACACACACAAACTATGTCGAATGTATGTGGAAAAATGCGAATAGTAAATTTAAATGTATGCATGGAGTGCATTTGTCTATGGCATCTTCGTATGTGGACGAATTTATGTGGCGGACGCAATATGGCACTACCCACAATGACGCATTCAATAATATATTGGACGATATTGCAGAGATGTACCCGACACCCTAAGAGATTTTTTCAATGTTTTGTTTGTTCCTAACTAATTTTAAAAGGATTAATTAAAAATGTTTAATTATTTTTGTTAAATAAATATTTGCTTGTTCTTTATTGTTGTTGTTTACACAAACAAAAACAATCATTTAAAATAAATATTTTCTCAAAATAAATAACAAAATGTATCCGTTTGTTCTTTAAATTAAAACATTTGGCAGACATTTTAAAAATTTAATAAATCTTTCGACAGAAAAATTATTTTTTTTAACTGATGGAGAAAAAAAAAAGGTAAATTTTGGTTTTATTTCCCGAGCGCGAAACATCCCTTAAATTTTTCCAAAATTGTCATATTTCCGTGCAAATTTACTCGCTGAACTCGAATTAACAATTATATTTATGAAGAAACCTACCGTTTTGGTAGTTATCGACAATTAAAAATCGGACTTCTTGTTGGTCATTCGTCCCCCATTACTGCCATAAGGTTCACCCATTCACTGCTGACAACTTTGTGTAATCATAATTTAATTTTACTGTACACTTTCCTTGCAGAAAATCACTACGCACTACCGTAATGTAATTTTTTTTTTTGGTAAGTGTAGTTTTATTTATAACAAAAACAAATTAAATAATACAATAGAACCTTTTTTCCGTTTCGAAAAGCAATAAAGAACAAATTAATTAAATAATAAAAATAAAGCATTTTTTTTTTATATTTTCAAATTGAAAATAAAAAAAGTTAATGCACAAACTTGGTAAATTATTTAATATTTTTAATTTGTGCCCTTCTACACAGAAAACCCCACCCCTAAAGTTTTTTTTAGGGTTAGTTGTTAATGTTAGGGATGGGGTTTTCTTTCTGTGTAGAAGGGGACAAATTAAAAATAAAAATAAATAATTTACCAAGTTTGGTAAATTAATTTTTGTTTTATTTTCAATGTTACAATATAAAAAATGCTTTAATTTTTTTATTTAATTTGTCATTGCTATTCGAAACGGAAAAAAGGTTCTGTTGTATTATTTTTGTTTTTGTTATAAATAAAACTACACTTACGAAAAAAAAAAAAAATAATACATTAATGATTACGGTACTGCGTAGTGATTTTCTGCAAGGAAAGTCTGTAAAAGAAGTAAATAGGCCAATTTTTTTTTATTATTATTCCGCCTGCGTAGGTATTACGCACTGAATGACTGAGCATGATCGCAGTAATGGGGGGACAAATAACCAAGAAGAAGTCCGATTTTTTTCTTGTCGATAACTCCAAAACGGTAAGGTTTCTTCCTAATTTAATTGTTAATTCGAGTTCAGCATATACATTTGCACGAAATTATAACAATTTTGGA
The DNA here is from genome assembly GCA_964036315.1 of Acanthosepion esculentum. Taxonomy (NCBI): domain Eukaryota; kingdom Metazoa; phylum Mollusca; class Cephalopoda; order Sepiida; family Sepiidae; genus Acanthosepion; species Acanthosepion esculentum. The sequence continues at coordinate 32,938,416 of OZ038502.1, forward strand.
AAATTTTAAGGGATTTTTAGCGCTCAGGAAATAAAACAAAAATTTACCAAAGAAAAAAAAAAAAAAAAAAAAACAATTAGGATCCCAGCCAAAAATAATCTTATTCTCTAGATTTGTGCAAGTACCTGCATAATGTATCAAAAGCCCAAAAAGAAGATAAATGACTATTTCGCAGTGATCTTTCCTATTAAAAAGCCGAATGACAGTTCTTTACATAGTCCATTTTTTGGCGTTTCAAACAATTTTTACATACCAAATACTGATTTACCTCCCTTACATCAAGTGTAAATCTTCATATTCTGAACATTCCTTTGGATCCCGAATCATAAAACGCAAATAGCAGGAGAAATGCTCTATTTCATTAATTTCAACATTCTTTTTTCTTATAAATATAAACTAAAATGTAATTCAATATCTGTTACCATTAAGATTGAATATGAATAAGAAAAATTAAAAGTTGGACCTACCTGCATCAGAAATAAAAAACAAACATTTAAAAAATGCAAGTTATTTCAACTAAACCTCAATAAAATTCGTTGGTAAAGAAAGTTGCATAAAGGGTCCAGTTTGTTTTGTTGTGTAAATTATTCATTAAATTGATCTCCCTACGGAAAAATACCACGCGTGTCCTTCAGAATCAAAATAAATATTTTTATATTGAAATTCGTAATCTAGAGTACTTTAATCGATACTGATGGGAAAAACATTCTCCATACGAATTAAAAAATAATTATCCTTTAAATTTTAAGAAAGCACGTGGTATAAGCATCGGATGGGGGCTTCCGGGTATCAATTTTTATTTTTTACAATACATAGCAAGCTGAACCCCTATTACTTTTATAAAATTTAATTAAAAGAGAAAAAAAAATGATGATATTCGTAATTTGGCGCGCTAAAAAATAATAGGGGGGGGATTATCCATTTATGGTTGCAATGAAGAAAAATATTCACCAATCCGTTTTTCGTCTTTTACAAATGCTGGCCTTCTTAGACAAGTTTTGATTTTAGTTTGGAAAGCCAAGATGAATTGTGCATTTGCAGCATTTGATAATTTCAAGTTTTTCAAATTCTGAAAATACGGAACGACCGCCACATCCAACCATTTTTGTTTTGCTAATTCTGAAACTTATTTGTCAACTCAAAAATGCTGAATTAAATTTGTTTTACTTATGAAAAGGAGAAAAACTTTCGTTTTATTTTGCGTACATGACTCGTTATATCCAAATTGGAGCTCAGAATATGAATCTCTAGTTCAATAAATTTAATTTACGTATCATAAAATCGTTTGAAAACGCTATTACACGAATATGAAGCAAGTCGTTTAAGAAAAATCTAATAGACAAGATCACTTAACGAACCTAAACGGAAGACCAGCATTTTTAAATTTGCCGAAATCAAAGGACTTGTGTCAGAAAGTAAAAACTGAACTTTCAGTTAACTTTAAAAGTTACTTTGCTTAAAGAAATGCTTACTTCCATTTTAAAATCAGTTTCTGGGAGTTATTCATAAAGAAATATCGTAGCCTAACAAAGTACACATCGGAAAATATCACTTTTTATCGAAGTTACTTCTAGTTTATCAAATATTTATCAGAATTTTTTCTTTCAAATGAGTGGATAAAATGTTTGTTTTAATTGCACTACATTACCCCTGCTCTAAATAAGTCAGCCCATTTGTTTGATAGTGGACTGATAAAATTTTGGCGGGGTTTCTAAACGTTTTCCTTCACACGGTTAAGAAGTTAGTATTTTAATTTTTAAATAATTTCAGTGTCTACAGGCGAAAACATTTAGAACTCTGAAATTTTTGTTTACTTTTGTGACAAACAATAGCATCATCATGGTCATAATAAAATTATAACTAAAAATTGTGAGGTTATCTATTTTTTTTTTCAACATGCATTTTTGAATAAAAAAAAATTTAAGACAAGAATAGTAAGAAAAACTGAGTTTCACTTTTAAAGTAAAAAAAAGTGTAACAGTAACATTACGATAGTGAAGAGAAGACAATATTATATTCAGAAGAATTGATTACCAACATAACAGTTCGTTTTTAGTTTGAGAGCTACAAAAAAAACTGCAATGAAGGAGTAAATAAATTTATTGCCAACCAATTATTTAAATAATAGCTAAACATTACCTAGATTAGGTAAAAAAAAAATTTGACATCTGAATAAAAAAAAAAAAAAAAAAACTATGAAGCTGAAGCATGCTTTTAAATTAATCGAAAACAAAGAATGGGGAAAATGTTAATTAACAACGGTTTACCTTTTTAAACACTTTGTAAAAAAGTAAAACACTGTTTACTTTTTTTTTACAGTTTTTACTGTCTTACTACTCTTTTTGAGATCGTAGAGATGTCGATTTTTTAAAAATCTTCAACAAAAAAAATATAATTTTTAAAAAGCTGTTTTCAGAATTTTAGAGAATTTTTCAACATGCCTTCGACTGGAATTCAACCAAAAAATAAATTATGGCCTTAAAGGTTTAAGGGATATTGTGTCTTACAAAACAATATTTGATAAAAAATCAGTGCAAATGTTCGTGCCCGATTAGAAAATTAAAAAACAATTTTACATTATCACAAAATAAACCAAAACATTTACAACGAGAAACAGACTGTCACTCATTGTTGCTTGTTGGCTTCCAACAGTGTGTGGAGTACCCACTTGCTCAACTTGTATGCCTTCCCTATGCGATGCAGGTGAAGTCTGACGGTTTCATCAGAAACCGGGAAACGTTCGGCAAGAAGCTCATCACGTTTGGATTTTGTCCTCGTCTATGATTGCTTTCGGAGCTTCATCATCCAGGACCTGTGGCCGGCCACTGTGAGGTTCAGCACAAAGTGACAGATCTCACGACCTGAATTTCTCAATGCCTGGCAGTGTATTATTCACTCACAGCATTATCCCCAAATGCTTTACGCATTCGGCGAGTTGATGCAGTTGCAACAAGCACACCTTTTTTTAGTTAGTAAGCCCCCCCCCCCACGAACGCACTGCTTCAACACAGGCATATTTGCTCGAGTTAAGTGTGTTGCAACGCACATGCATTATTATTAGTCATGAATTTAGATTTTTTTGTAATTTTCTATAATTTCGATTTAAATGTCACATATTTTTTAATCCTTTCTTTATTCTTTCAAAGATCTGTCAATCAGGGATTAAAAAACAAACAACAAAGTTGATATCCTTCAATAAGTAAATTAAATACATAGATATTGAGAAAATATTGTCTTCAACTTTTAAAAATTACACGGCTGTCGATTGGTTAACTACGGGTGTGCAGACTCGTAATTATTTGCGCTTTTCAGTTTGTCATTCTCGAACCTAGACTAGAGAAAAGATATCCCGCAACAAATGCTCTTCTAACATCCTGAAGAAAAAATGTTGCACCTGGATCGACCACTGTTACTGAAAAAGATACGCAAATCTACATCACCCACCTCGGTTACCATCATAATAAAACGGAAAACCACTCTCAAGTCTTACGTGGGGGCTACCAATGAGAAACGAGGGAGTAGGAGAATATCACGTAGTATACGATATCCAATAAGAAATAGTTTATGTTCTCGCTATGAAGTGTTCATTTATAGAACTAGAACATAAATGTTTCAATAATTTGTTTAATGTAGAAATTTTCTTCCCAGTTATTATACACGCAAGAGTTTTTTTTAACTTATTTCAGCTTGGTAGAGATTTTTAAATGATGTAAAAAATTGTATTGCATGGTGTGGAAGGTAGGGATTCAAGAGAAAGGTTTTGTTTGCTGTGGAGATCCATGTATCTGCAATATACAAGTGATGACTTGATAAAGTTAATATGGCGTTGTAAAATATGTAGAAAAACTATTAATATCCACAATGGTTCGTAAGTTCGAATTGTGGCAGATATTGGCATTTATTCATTTGTCGCCGAAAGTGTTGGCAGAAAAGGAGGATTACATACTGACAGTGTAAAAAAAAAAATGAAACAATGCCAAATTGGATCGTACAGTACTGTATAATTGGGCTTAGTTTTTTTTACCGTGATATATGTGTCGAACATTTTATTAGAAAACCTGTATGAATAGGGGGGGGGGTGATCGACGAATCTTTATTGAGTCGACGTAAATACAATAATGAGAAAACATCATATACCACAATGGGTTTTTTAGTGGGGGGGGGGGGTATTATTGCGGCATTGCCCAGATACGAAAGAGGAGTTCCTAAAAACACGTCGACCGCGACATCGCTACCCATATAATTGGACCATGAGGGAAGTATTGTTCGCCCAAAAATGCAAACTTAGCGGATGAATTATTTGACTGTAAATTACACTGTCATATTTGTGAGCCCAAACACTCAATGCACAACAAATTAAAACTAAAAGTGATGTGGGCATCAAAGAAAAGGCCTGACATGGACTTCGAAAAGCGGAGTTCATGTGATTGTGATCACAAGATATCGTGACAATGCTTTTTTATTTTATGATAAAACCTGATACCAGAAGTAATGAAAATTTTATCACTTCTAGTCAGGTTGCTCATGATTTGTATTCTAAATGTAAGATTTTTTAAAAAATATTTTAGGAAAAAAATGTTTTAATTAAGTTAATTAAAACAATTTTTTACTAAAATAAATTACATCGACATGAAAATTTGGGATGTGATTTTAGATAAAGTTTTTAAATTTTAACTTGAAATTTTGCATTTTGTTTTAAATAAAATCACAAGTGGTGGTGGTATTAGTAATAATAGTATCATCATCATTGTTGTTGTCATCGTCTACTCTAGGGATCAATTTAATGAATTTTTAGGAAACTGAGCCCCCCACCCCTTTAAAATTTAGAGAAAGAAAGTTGAGGTATGTGATCTAGAGTGCGTAATCGATAGTAATAGTGGAAGGGGGGAATGATTTATTTAATTATTGGAAAAGTGCGTTAGAAACACCAAAACAATTTTTTTCTTTAAAAAATGAGGTATTAATTTTTTTTCCCCTATGTTCACTTTATTAAATTTAATTATTTAATTTACTAAAGTAAACATAGGGGAAAAAATTAACACCTTTTTTGTGGTCTTTAATAATAATAACATAAACATTTTGACGATAATACTTTAACTTTATTTTTATTAAGTTTGTAGCCTTTTTCATTACGCTATGCTGTTTTCCCGCAAAAAAGTGGAAGTACCTATGTCCGCCAAATTTTGATTGAATCGTAAATTTATTCAATATTGTATTGTGTCTTTCTTCAAGAAAGGAAAATTTGTAAAATTTTTATCGAAAACATAAACTATAATAATTTATTTAAAGAAAATTATTTTCCTAACTTATTGGTTAAGGTTTCATTTTTTAATGCAGTTTTGGTGTTTTATTTCTAAATAAATTTAATGCAGGTTTTGTTTTTTAAAGTGGGGTTTTTGTGAGAGTAGGCTGCTACTTTGACCTATGAACCTCCACTTAATTGCATTCAATTTTCGCTGCGTGTTAGTCATTTGACATTGATGTTCAATTAGTGTTGATAAATTGACTATAATAATGTTTTAAAAAATAAAATCTTAAGTTAAATGTGTAAAAAAAAAAAATTCTTTTTACAGATTAATTTTTAGGAAGCAAGTATTATCTTTCAAATAAAACCAAAATTTTCATAAAAAGTAGACATTTAAAAATTATTTTAAATGTTCTTAAGGTTTCTTTTTAACCAAAATTTTGACTGTACCTTGTTGGTCATGAAAATTAAAAATATGAAGTAATACTTTTAATATTCTATGTCGTAGGAAAATATAGTTTCAGTAAAATTTATAGCTTTATTTGTTGCACTTTTGAAGTTATTTTAATACTCATGAAAAAGTAATTACAACTATTTAATGCTTTAAAAATTTAAAACAGTGATACAAGTAATTTAAATTGCTAAAATTTATAAACTATATTGTTTATTTAAAGTATAATTCCAAAATTGTTGAAAAAATCTGTATATTGTATTACTAAATTATAGAGATAAAGGTTTTGTGGAAGACAAATCTAGAATGGTGGGGGAGGAGAGACTAAGGAATATGTGTCAAATAAAGGTATTACTAAAAAGTAGTTGATATTTGACTCCAGTAAAATGACTGTTTGAAAAATACCAGATTTAACTAAAATCAACTGCTCATTCCTTCAGCCAACAGTCAGATGAAAAATCTCTCTTTATGCTCCACTTAACAAGAATAACTGAACCTGACTCCATTCTTGCTATATGCAAAAATTTAGCTACATGTGACTTAAGCTTAATATGTTGGGTTGGCCTAAAAGTTTGTTTAGTTTATTAAGTTTTCTACTTGATAACAGAATAAACATTTCAGTCAAAAATATATTTGTTAATTTATATATACTTCCTTTTCAATCTGTTCCATGACATTTATTTATGTAGTCATTTTGTTACACCCACATCATGCTATATTACTTCAATATAACAATTAGTGAGAGGAATTTTACTGGATTATAAAGATCATATCTTAAGATTATTGATTTAATAACCAATTCAAGAACAGAGCATGTAAATAAAGAAGATTGCCAAAGGAATGATAAAAACATTTTTAACTGACAGTTCCAGTTAATCATGCAACCATAAGTCTTCAAGAAAAAGAGAAGATAAAGGAATTATGTAATTAAATTCTAATATTCTTCCCTTGGAGAAAATCTCATCCTCAATTCATTCTAGACTAGACTGGCAATATTTGAAAATGAAGATGCATAATTTATTTTCCACGGTTCTGACTGCTTATGGAGAACTATTCTAAAAATAAATACTCTTAGGTAAAGTGGTTTTAAGAAAAGAAATGAAAATATATTTAGAATTGTTTCAATTGGTGAAAAAAATTAAAAAACAAACTATATTTCCTTGAGTTAGGGGAAATGTTTCAAATTAGTTCTATTTTTAAAAGTTGTTAAAGTTTCCCAAAACCAAATAAATTAATTTTAGATTTAATTGAAGCTTTCAATTTAGAAATAGCCAACTTGGAGTTCCAAGTTTTAGGAATTATAAACTATTTTCTGGACCTTAGATGCCTACATTTTACACTTTTGTTCAAAACCAGTAAAATGCCGTAGATGTATGAAGCAAAGACAGAAACGAACACTAAGACAGTCAAATATCAAATCACAAAAGTGGTTTCCAAGTCGGAGGAACCGCACATCATTTCAGTTAATAGATTAATCTTTTGAAAATAAATATTCAACATATTTCAACCAATAGGTCGTATTCCCACTGACAATAAAAAGCATGCTTCATGATCCCTTTGAAGAGTATTTAAGTAAAGTCTCTAGACAGACAAAATCAGTAAGGAGATAAAGACAGATTCTTGTGGCATCAGTTCACAATGCAGCTTCCAAGATATTCCTTTACTCATTCACCCATCTTCCTCACCAAGCTATATGGCACTTACACTCTTCCTTGCCAAGCCACATGACATTTACACCTTTCCTCACCAAGCTATGTGACACTTACACTTTCCTTCTCACTTTCTCCCTTGTCACTTCTACATGTGAAAAAAATCATATTTCTTTCATCTTAAGAAACAACTACAAGCAAGGACTTTAAGAACTCTTTAACACTCATAAACACTGAGAAAAATTTAGTTGTAAAAAACACAAAAATAAAAATATTTTATATTTAAAAGCCTTTCTAGCCTTTTACTTTATTGTGGGTTGATTCAAATCTGTAACAGATGCACTACAATAGAGGACCAATTAAAAAAATCCAGCAAGAAATGTTCTACAGTACACTCATGATTTCTTAGGGAATCCCATCCGTTTTGTGCTTAACATTAATGCATCACTGATATGCCGCCAAAACAGTACAGGTTTATAAATTTATTGGAAATTAGGCAGTATTGACATCAGCTAGACAACACCCAATGGAAGCTGAAAGTGTGATAGAGGAGTATTGTGAGAAAGTTCTCTCTGAATATCAATGTTTTAACCATTTGCAGTCTAATAAAAAGTTAAAGGAGATATACTCTTTACAGACTGTAAAAGAACCTAAGTTTAAATGATTGATGAAAAAAGTAATTCTTCAAAGCAGATTAAAGCAAAAAAAGAAATAAAGGCAATTAAAGCTGAAACAGAAAATAAATAATATTGCCTTTGTATTCCATTAGTAAGAAGTAAGTTTCACTCGGACAGCTTCTTCAAGCTACTTTGTGGAACAGACTCCTGGCAGGATGTTTTCCAATCACTATAATCTTGACCCGGGCCAGTGCAAGGATATTGTGGGCACCCACTGAATCTATGATATGGGGCCCCTCTATTATATCTCAATTTTCATAAGGTAATATTCATATAAAATACAAATTTTATTGTAACCTAATTATGTACAATTATGGATCATATATATAGAGGTAGAATTCAACCAGAAAAATTGAAAATAAATATAAATTAGAGACATGTCATAATAGATCATTCCATCTTAAATGAATTAACAATGCTTTACAGCAATTTTTAGCATCAACTTGTGATTTTTCTTGTTAAAAAGAATAATTTTAACACATTCAACACTATGGCTAAAAAGTAATAAATGAAGTGTTTTTAGAGATTTAGCATGGGCAAAGCAAATTCACAGATTTAGACAAAAAAAAGGACCAAGTGTTCTTAATCAAGCTTTACCTCCTCCTTCAATTGGGTAATAAACACTGAGCTCTGATCTTGACCTCTTCAAATCTAGTTAGTTGTTATCTTTCCTGCATAGCCCTATGAATTTCATTTCTTGTCCTTTCTTATGTTCATACAATACCACACAGTAACCTTGAGTAGCTGTTGGACCTTGTATTGGGTGAACATTAGTATATAAAAAAATAAATTAGTTAAGCCTACAAAAGAAGTTGAAACTAATATAAGAAAATTACCAAACAAAAAATTGAAAGAACCAATAAATGTATATTTTCCAATATTAATTTCAAAATAATTTGTAGAAGAATTAACCAATATATTACAAGTTATTATTGTGTGTAGGGATTTATATCATATATGGAATTTGGGTAATTTTATTTCTTTAAATATCTTATATTCTTTCTAATCAACATTTCATGTGATAATGTTTTAGAATTAACTTTTTAAAAGTAATGATTGTTGAATTTTTAAAAAAAACTTGATCAACAAAAAATTGCAAAAGAATAAATACTGTTTAAAATATATATATAGTCATCCACATACAAGCCTGTTTCACTGTATCACAGCTCATTAGTGTGGCTAGACGTCCTATTGCTTCAAGCCGGGATCTAAACTTGACCGATTTGGCATCAGTCAGAGATCTTACCTCTAAGCTATTGGTGCACAGCAGAGAAAGGGAAATATCAATGTTTTATATATGACGTGTATATAAAGGCCAGTAGCCAAGAGGGCTCAATTCGTAATTGAAGAGCGATGTGTTAATAGCAGCAGCAGCCACTCTCGCGTCAATTTCAACGTATGAGCATCTGACAACTACATTCAGTTTTTATGTTTGTTTTATATGTGACACTTCAGTCATGCTAGTATCACCTCCCTGCCACCAAATTGACCTTTGACTCATACTAGCCACATGTTATAAAAATACATTTTTAATATTTCTTAAACAAAAATTAGAATTTTTTTGTGTGTGTGTAGTTTAAATAAATAAATGTAACTATTTCCATAAAATTATCTTGATGTTACAAATTTTTTAATAGTTTTTTTTCATTTGTTTAGCAAGTTCTCTATAAGATATAACAGCCATTGTTGATTTACTACGGATTAAAGAAAAACTTTATAGCTGTTTAATTCAACTTTCAATCAATTAAAAGTGTTGTTTTTTCTTTGCAAGATATAAATTTGGGCTTATATGTTTGTCATGAAAGTAAAAAATCATAAGTCACTTTTTGAATAATTAATATTTTTGGCAAGACATTAAGGTTTTGGTTGGTTATTTGACCTAATTGGCTTTCTCTAATTTCAAAAATAAAATCCAAACTTTGAATTTAAAGTAAGGGAATTGAAAGAATACTGAAAAGCTACAATTTTGGATAGGAAAAATTAATTTAAAATAATAAATATTCTAAATCACTTTAACAGATATTTATTGTGTGGGTCCTTTCTGAAATAACATCATTTATTATGCACAAAGCCATTTTGGAAATAGTAACTCTTACTTTGAAATGAAAGCATTTCCCCCTGCTTCTTTACAACAGTTCCCACCCATCAAGCTGGGATAAAATTGTACTGTTTTTCTTCTTCTATGAGGTATCCTCTACCTGGGAATCCCAATCCTTCAGCAGCACCTCCCTCAGTGCACTAAAAAGAGAGGGTCAGTATGGTATTGATGCCAATGTGACTAGTCGCAGGGATTGGGCAGTTTTCATTCTTAACCTATTTGTACACCCCACATTAAACAAACATTATATCAAATCCTGCCACTCTGGAAGGGCTGTTAAATACAACAGTATGCCTTTGGATCATTTGGTTACTTTCTATTTTGTGATCCGCACAGGTCATATGACTGTCTTTGGTTAGAAAGTCTTTGCAGTGCAAGGTTTATTAATCACATGGTTCAGAAGCATAATTGCTTTTGAACCATGTGATTAATAAACCTCCCTGTTTCAGCCAACATTTATTCCATGGACATGAAGCAGCAAGACAGGCAGGGTGGGTCAAATACCAGCCAGGAATCTTCTAAGTCAAAGGAAAGAGATGGAACATACTCATTACTCCAGGTTTCAAGGAAAACATTAAACTTTTCCCCAACTAACAGCTATCTTAAAATTCAGGGTCCTTATTAACACTGTTTCTGTTGATTTACATCTGCTCGGGTATTGTTTTAGAGATGTGAATCCATTGTGAGATATATACATGCACATTGACACTAATGGTTTTTGCACTCAACATGCTAGTATACTATACTCATGGTTTTTGTGTGCCATCATAAGTTTAATTAATTTTATTGTGTAAATATAACATATAGATCATTTTCCCAATGTATCTAATAACACTAGATTGATTTCTTTTCAATATGGCCCACTCTCTTCAACTTTGACCTGAAATTTGTAATGAAAATATATATATATATGACTCATGTAACATAAACAGTGGCCTCTTTTTTTTCATCGCAGTAAAATACTTGATTTTTTAAATTAATACTGTAAAATTTTATAACATTTGTATAATATAGCATACTTCCTTCAACTTATCAAAACTATATTCTTGGCCTTTGAAATTAATGAACAACAGTCATGCTATTACACCTTCTTTTACTGTTTTTTGTTATTTTTTCTACAGTTCATTTCTTGCTTTCTTTTTTAATCAATAGTACAGACCTTCATTTTATTGAAAGTGTTTTTTATATATATACTAAAAGAAAAAACATAAGAACTCAACTGGCAGAAAAAACAATTTAAATTTAAACTGAAACAGTTTTATTCTCATTATTACAAAAATAAAAATTTAAGTGACAGAACTAGTAGTGGTCGTAACTCACTGAAGTTATTCTATACAAAACTGATTCCAATCCAAGGTATACTTCCATAATATTCATGTTTTAGATTTGATTTCATTGATTCATTTTCTACAACTTATCACCCTTTTACAGGTTATTTAAAGCTAAAAAATATTTTTAGATTGTAAGAATATATATATTTTTTGAGATAATAATTGTTTAGTGATACAAGTCTTACTAATTAGTTCATAGCTGGAGGGAGAAGGCATAGATTCATACCTTTCCCCAGGGAATTTGTGTGTAAGTGAATATAACGAACCCAACTGGAATTTGAACTTGGCTCTCCAGTTATCAATTTCGAACCATTAACCATTAACTACCTGCATATCCAGGCTTACAGCACTTGGTATTCTAAAGTGGTCACCCTTCTAGATACTGACCAGGCTTAACATTGGTGATTATACAGGAACCAATGTTTCAACATCATGTGACTCTAAGCTTCATGTTTTAGAATCATAAAACCAGTAAATGTTTGTTTGTTTAAAGGCATATCAATTCCTTATGGGTTATTTAATGCTGAAACTTAATTTTCTTGGGATCATCGAAGTAATAGAAATAGGATGTTATTCTGCTTTCACAATTGAATACATGGTAGATAATACTTAGCTTTTGTGCATATACATGTTTGTGTGAGCATAATTACTAAAGGCAGTGATATGTTGTAGTTTTGTTGAAGTTAGCTGACCACATATGGAGGGAAAAGAGAGATTACCACACCCTGTGGGATGAGGCTGAAATAATAGACAAAGAAAGCCGGAGCATATATGAATATGGCAACAAAGATGAAGACAACAGTCTGAAGAGTGTAAATAATTACAATACCTCATCTCAGAAATATAGACAGATATTGAAAAATTATAATATATAAAGAAGGTTAAAAATGTATATTTTAGTTATTTTAAACCCCAATGAATATATACATTTAAAGAAAAATTTGAAAGGAATAGGTAACAATAAATTGAAGACATAATTTTGAAAATATATTGTAATACTACAATCCCTTTCTGTGAATCTTCTTCTGCTGGAACGTAATGCTGAAAATTATCTGTCAAATTAATCAAGTATTCTTTGATAACATTTCATAGAGATACAGCATTACGGTCTTTACCTGCATCAGCGATGACTGTTTCCAATTGGTTAAACATGTCATAACACTCTCTTGACACTCGACTCTTCCATGCTTCTAGCTTCTGCATTTGCTCATTGAACTTGTTTGCAGATTGGAACCAACATTATTTCCATTCAGTTATGTCTTTACTGAAATTTTCAATTGGTTAATAATAAGAATGTGTTGATGCATAATTTAGGTATGATGTATCAGACATTACTGATAAATGCCACCTGTACTTTGTTGCAATAATTCCATTTACAGTAAGAATAATAATAGTTACTAGTTTTAATCTGTGAACATTTCACGCTTTTCCTACTTTAATTTTCTGATGAACCTTAATTCTTAGGTTAATGATTGAGTAAGCTCATGGCAAGTTCTATGACAATACAATATTTGTAGAAATTCACTTATCACATCATTAAATATTTGAGCTTAACAACTTTAACAAAATATTACAATAACAATCATAAATATGAATGCTGGTCTTTATTTTAAGTGGGTTCAAATGAAAAGATTTGAAATTGACAAGTTTTTCAATTTCACTGAAACAATTAAACATTTCTATCTTCCCTTCTTAATTTCTTTCATTTTCTCACTGAAACCAAGTAGTGTCTTTTCCTTTCTTTCCACATAATCAAAATGGAATAGTCCATTAATTATGAGATATTGGCAGGACATAATGGTCATGGGAACTAACAAAGGGAGGGTCAAACACAATTATAATAGGGTAATAATAATTTAATTTGAATAAAAATTATTAGGGTGTTGTGTTACGTAAAATGTGACTGTCAGAAGTAAAATTATAGCCTACAATAATGAGTTGTGGATAAAATTAGGCAGTTTGAGGCCTCAAATTTGCATATAAGATGCAGGGGAATCTTTGTGAACTAATTCTGGAAGAAATGCACATTTTATATGGCTCTAAAGTAAACTCGGAGTAAATAATTATAAATGCCCTAACATCTATATATACAAAAATACTCAAAAAATTAGAAATGGCAAGACATGGAAAAAACAAAACAAATATTATTATCTGGTTGTATTGTGGTGTTGGAGAAATGAGACAGTAATATTGAGAAAAAATGTGAGTGTGGGGTCAAATGATATGATAAAGAATATAGTAAAGTGTATACAGTCTTTCTTGTGAGTTTTTTTTTATAGATGTGTGTAATGAGTGTCCAGATAATTTACTCAAGGAAGGAAAATAACTAACCAGCAATGATAAGAATAATAGTCTGAATATATGAAGATATATTGACAGTTCCTCACCTCAAAAATCAAACAAAAAAATCAATTGGTTTACTATACTGTGTGGAAAGTACATACTGACATTTACTCTGAAATATGCTGGGATGTTTCCAGTTAATGCACATTTGAGAGAACAGCTCAACTCTTTTAGGCCAATAACTATGTTGAGATGTCTGTCTTTATTTACTAAATAATTCATACCAAAATACACTATTAATAAGCACCTGAAAATCAAGTTATATAATAAAATTAATTTGCAATTATCTTTTTAATCTGAAATATTTATAGCTGATATTTTTGTCAGATCTTTGTTTACCATCTTTAAGATTCATGTCATGCAAATGTCAGCCATTTTTAACATGGCTGCCGCCAAATGCCAGCTCATACAGTTACAGCAGCTAATGGATTCATCTGTCACTACTTAAGTAGATCTGAACAGCTGTCTGCAGACTTGCTTCCTCCAGAATTTGATTACATCCATTCATCTTGGGTTATTGAAGCAAAATCCCTTGTTGTTGGCCAGTCACTGTAATATTGATAATTCTCAGCAAAAACTGTACAAAATTCAACTAGCTACACATAATCAATTTTCTCTAGACAATTGTAAGAAAAAAATATGATTCACAAATAAAAGCTCAATTATCAAAATGCAAGTCATATTAAAACAGCCCAGTTGCTATTAGTAATATATTTCATTGATCTTTTCTTGCAGTTCATATAAAAGTTTTTTTAATTTTGCAGGTCTGAAATATGAGCAGTTGGTAAAATAGTTTTCATCGCAATGCACAAGAAATTGTGTGTGTGCCTCTGTGTGAGTGGAGCAACCCTTATACTATTAAAGGAGTTAAAGTCTGTAACAGATTTTATTGAGTAAACTATGCATCTGGATCAATTTGTTCAAACTAAATGATTTCATGATTTATATCCATATAGCATAAAATTTGTTTGCCAATATAGCCAATAGTAATATATATTATTATAATAGTCACACAAAAATATATTCCTCATTCCTAATGATTAACATATCCTCTTTGTTAATTTTATATCAATCTCTTTTAGAATTTAACTTATTAGGTTGTTTGGAAAATAATGTCTGACTTTAGAATAAACCTTTTGTGTTTTAATACATTATTATAATAGTTGCACAAAAATATATTCCTCATTCCTAATGATTAACATATCCTCTTTGTTAATTTTATATCAATCTCTTTTAGAATTTAACTTATTAGGTTGTTTGGAAAATAATGTCTGACTTTAGAATAAACCTTTTGTGTTTTAATACATTATTATAATAGTTGCACAAAAATATATTCCTCATTCCTAATGATTAACATATCCTCTTTGTTAATTTTATATCAATCTCTTTTAGAATTTAACTTATTAGGTTGTTTGGAAAATAATGTCTGACTTTAGAATAAACCTTTTGTGTTTTAATACATTATTATAATAGTTGCACAAAAATATATTCCTCATTCCTAATGATTAACATATCCTCTTTGTTAATTTTATATCAATCTCTTTTAGAATTTAACTTATTAGGTTGTTTGGAAAATAATGTCTGACTTTAGAATAAACCTTTTGTGTTTTAATACATTATTATAATAGTTGCACAAAAATATATTCCTCATTCCTAATGATTAACATATCCTCTTTGTTAATTTTATATCAATCTCTTTTAGAATTTAACTTATTAGGTTGTTTGGAAAATAATGTCTGACTTTAGAATAAACCTTTTGTGTTTTAATACATTATTATAATAGTTGCACAAAAATATATTCCTCATTCCTAATGATTAACATATCCTCTTTGTTAATTTTATATCAATCTCTTTTAGAATTTAACTTATTAGGTTGTTTGGAAAATAATGTCTGACTTTAGAATAAACCTTTTGTGTTTTAATACATTATTATAATAGTTGCACAAAAATATATTCCTCATTCCTAATGATTAAAGTGTCCTCATTTATATTAATCATTTTCAAAACTTAACTTAAAACATTATATACTCCACATTTTGAACATGAAAAAAAAAAGAGATGAGTTTACATTTTTTGCATGAGTTCAAGCTTGGTCATAATGCTTCCCAAACTGCTGCCAACTTTAACAGAGCCTGGGGTGAAGGATCCACTTGTGATTGGACATTACCTCACT
This sequence comes from Acanthosepion esculentum, assembly GCA_964036315.1. Taxonomy (NCBI): domain Eukaryota; kingdom Metazoa; phylum Mollusca; class Cephalopoda; order Sepiida; family Sepiidae; genus Acanthosepion; species Acanthosepion esculentum. The sequence goes on from OZ038502.1 coordinate 32,954,383, forward strand.
GGTATCGGAAATTCCACCGTGAGGATATGAGTCTTCAAGATCAAAGTGATAGAGGACGTTAATCTGCAATTGACAATCAACATCTGAAAACACTAGTCGAAAAAAAATCCTTGTCAAAGTGTCAGAGAAATGTATCAGATAATGTATTCAAAAATATTGGACCATCTGAAGAAAATTGGCAAGGTGAAGAAAGTTGATAAATGGGTTCAACATGAACTCAGTGAAAGTTAATTAGTTCAACATTTTCAAGTGTGTGTGATGCTACATCGGTGAAATTCCAATGATCCACTTCTTGACTAGTGACTTATGATGAGAAATGGATCTTTTATGACAAGTAAATGATTGGATCACAAACACTTTCCAAAACCGAAATTGCACCAACAGAAGATTATAGTGACTGACTGTTTGGTGGTCCGCCATTGGTATTATCCATTACAGCTTTCTGAAATCTAACCAGAGCATCGCAAGTTTTTTTTTTTAATTAAGGGATATTAGTTATAAAGTTATTATATTATACAGTTGTCAACACCTTAAATAAACACCTATCTCTGTGTTAAAAAATACATTTCTGGAATATTTTAAACTAAAAGTAATATTTGTTTCAAATCAGATTAATTAATGTATATATATATATATAGATAGATAGATGGATATAAGATGCTTGTAAGTGGTTAACTCTAAATTTTTAAATTGTTGGTTGATTCTTTCCAGCAAGTTCTTAAAGTTAGTATTTCATTTATTAGAGCTTAGGCAGAGTCCATTAAGTTTTTTTAAAAAATCAATTGTTCAATGATTTTCAGCTGAGTCACTCTGTTTTGTTAGATCTTTTGTTGTTATTTTTGTTAGTTTTTTAATAGCAGTTTCTTCTCTTAGTGCTATCTGTTGATTCCTATTAATTAAAATGTTACCAGAGTTATATTTCTTCTTCTTTGCTTTGTTTGAAGAGGTCAACACAACTTGATTTCTGGAAAACTTTGACAAGGAATAATAAGTAACATTATTAAAATATTTACAGTTTAAACTAGAGCACACTTATTTATGCTAACAGAACTTGAATTGAGCACAACTCTTTAAATTATATGTCTGTCATTTAGTCACAGCTAATAATTTATCATCATAAAATCTGTCATTTAAAAAAAGTCTTGCCCAAAGGGCTATTAGGCAACTATTTGCACTGGCTAAGAATTTGGGGAAAGATAGTGTCCAGAAAGGAGGCAGCAGTATAACAGAAGTCCTATTCTTTTCTTTATTTTTACTTGCTTCATTTTTAAATTGCTTTATTTATTTTATTTTAGTTTTTATTTTATTTTATGCTTTTAATTTATATCTCAAGATTTATTCATTAAAAAATAAATATCAAAATCTGTCTTATTACTGTAATATTTTTTATAAATTAATTATTTATTATTTTGATACAAACAACAATGTAATGAAAATTAACAACAGTAATAAGACAAAGAAAAGCTAATACTAAAATAATAATAATAATAATAATGAAAATACTTCATCTAAAACTAAAAAATAACTGGATTACTTTTATTAACTATTAAAACAAATAATGTTTAAAAAATTATAAAGGAATGTGTAGCGGAATGAATGTAGATTTACTCCCCACAATCATGAGTTACAAATTATATAAAAGTGGTGGTCACATTATATTTCTCATTTTTTTGTTTTTAATTTTTGCAGATATGTCCACTATAGAAAAAAAATTAGATGAACTTCCATTTGTCAATCAAGCTGTCAACCAGTCAACACCTTAAATAAACACCTATCTCTATGTTAAAAACTACATTTCTGCAATATTTAAAACTAAAAGTATGTAATATTTGTTTTAAATTAGATTAATTAAACTTTAAATCAGCTAATAATCCTCAGATAAAATTTCAGTAAAGTATATTTCATTTTTGAAAGATTTTTTTAATAAAGAGCTGACAAACGGCTAAAAATGGCACGAAAATCAATGGTTTCAAAACAAAAACACCTTCCAGCTAATTAGATTTGAAATAGAGCAAAATATTTTGTTTATTGGAAATATTAAATTTAATCTATTAACTTGAAATTAAAACTAAAATAAAAGCTTCAAGAAAGATTTTTCACTTTTTAAAATTCATTTTAAACTTTAGGTACTGCATTTCTGCAGAGGTATCTCTCACTCTCTCTCTCTCTCTCTATCTATATATATATATATATATATATATATATATATACATATATATACATATACATATATATACATATATATATATATATATATATATATACATATACATATATATACATATATATATATATATATATATATACATATATATATATATATATATATACATATATATATACATATATATATATATATATATACATATATATATATATATATATACATATATATATACATATATATATATATATATACATATATATATATATATATATACATATATATATATATATATACATATATATATATATATATACATATATATATATATATATATATATATATATATATATATATATATATATATACATATATATATATAGATTATTTTAATTACTTAAAACTATGCTAAATTAGTCATCTGTTAAGAATGACAGCATGCAAAGAAATAATATTTACCAAAAAAAGCCATGAAAATTTTACAGCTTTCCCATTTAAATTTCTTGATGAATGTTATTCTTAAATCTTAACTCAATCATTGAATAATCTTATGACTAGTTCTGTGACAACAAAATATCCATAGAAATTCCCCTATCACATTGTTTTAATATTTGAACTTAACAACTTTAACAAAATATTGCAATAACAATCATAAATATGAATACTGGTCATTATTTTAAGAAGTTAGTAGAAATGAAAATTTGAAATTGACAACTTTTTCCATTTCACTGGAAGAGCTTTAAACACTTCTATCTTCCCTTCTTTCTGTCTTTCTTTCTTTCATTTTCTCACTGAAACCAAGTAGTGTCTTTTCCCTTCTTTCTACATGAACAAAACAAATGGAATAGTCAATTATTTATAAAGTACAATTAGGAGACGTTAAACAGTTTCAGCTTCCCTTATTTGTAGCTAAATCCCTGTCTTATGAACATTTCTCTTAATAATAATTTTAAAATAATTCAGCAAACAATGTTATTTAATTTATGGTAACTGGATTTTTGCCAATTGCTTACTCGGTTTTCGTCATTCGATGCCGCGCATCTGGAAAATGGTGGGTGCAGTTATCAGAGTTGCCATCATTGCTCGGCTTTCTGGTTGAGATTAAATTGCAGTATCTGTTCTTATCAGCATATTAATCTGATTTTCTATCTTCCTTTCTTTCCTTTTTCTATCTTTCCTTTTCTCACTGAAACCAAGTCATGTCTTTTCCCCTCTTTCCATGCAGGCAAAACATGGAATAATTCATTATTTATGAGATATTGACAGGACATAATGGTCATTCTGACTAACAAAGGGATGGACAAGCACAATTATAATAGGATAAAATGCAGTATTTACATTAGTCAGACTATTGTCCTCATCTTTGTCACCATATTTGTCACAACGTTTCGGCCGTTGTACGCTCCGGCCTTCTTCAGGTGGTTGGAATTTCGGACCGAACCCTTTATTTCAATCACTGGAGTAGACTGTTCTAGTTCCACGAGCCATGTTTGATGGATGTCAGTTATCAGTTATCTCCTGGTAATTTTCCCTCTGAAAATTCTCCACTGCCTGAACCGGGTATTGAACTCACACTCTTTGGGTCTGTCACTGGATCTAACCAACGCCTTTATCCACTGTGCCATGTGTCCTTGAACCACCTGAAGAAGGCCGGAGCGTACAACGGCCGAAACGTTGGGACAAATATGGCGACAAAGATGAGGACAATAGTCCGACTAATGTAAATACTGTACATAATACCTCATCTCAGAAATATAGACAGACTCTGAAGGATAAAATGCAATGTCAGATACATCGGGCCCAATGAAGAATTTTGCTTTTATATCATCGTATGAATTACATCATTTTAATTCCCCAATGCTATATCAATTTTAAAAACTAAAACTTAAAAAATTTTCAGGACATGGTACACAGAGAGTTTTCTTGGATGTAAACAAGAAAAGTTACTAAAAACTAAAAAAATATCCCTTGTGTTTAATCAAACTGGTATTAAATATGTGAGAGGTGCTGAAATATTTTCAGCCCAACTAAAATTTCCTTTCCGAGAAAAAGCTAATGTTTGAATATTTAATGAAATTTTGGATTTCACAGTCTTAGTTCGTTAATACAGTGATCCTGGTTATGACCATAAACTACATCTGGTAGCAAGGCCTCTGATTGGGAGTTTTTGAGGAGCGTGGAACCACCTCTTAATTGCTGTTGTTCCAAGGTTCACCCTGACCTGGGGTGCTAGCACCTGTTAGGGTCCCAGCTGTGGGCAGATAGTTAACTCTTTGAAAGTACAAAAATGGACTTTTATAGTAAAAATACCAAATATTACCAACAATACATTTTTGGAAAAAAAAATTACCTGCAATACATTTGTCTCTCGATGAAAAACCCTTTACAAAAATACATCAATGAAAGCTGATCTACAAAGTGATTTCTTACAAAGAATACATATTCTATTCATACGAACCTATCCAAAAAATCTTTTGGCATTAAGTAACCCATTGAGGCTGATATGCAGTAAAACAAAATAAAGCAAACCAAACTATTAATAAAGTGTTTCCTTCTTGTCTATTACATTATACTTTGCCAAAAGAAATTCTAAACATTCTATGGAATACTTAGGTATGCTATACAATACTTTAGTTTCATGCTTTCTCAATAGCATATACAAAAATAACATTTATCAAAAACATATACACACAGCAATACATATATATATATATTCTCTCTCTCTGTTGCACACACACACACACACATAGATTAACTATACATATATATAGAATTGAATGTACATGAAATGCACATATACAGAGAATCTTTGTTTTTGAAAACAAAATGGCATTTTTCAAATTCTGGAGAAATGATTGTATGTTGATAGGATCCTTGTGATTCTCAAAGTGTATGGATCGATTTCTCAGTGCATACCGCATTTGTAAGCATATCAAGTGAAATTAGGCTGATTGATTTTGGATGCTAACAAATGCAAAGAATACATTCTGCATGATAGACATTGCGGCATTATAAAATATGAATTATAGTGGCAGACAGTGGTGAGGGCATTTTGGTAAATTAAAATACCAATGCAAAACTGAATACTACAAAGAAAATTTCATAAAATTAAAACACACACATGTCTTCATTAACTCATTTTGAAATATTTCTGATGAAGCTTAAATAAAACTGAAACATGTTAAACATGTTTTGCTTGTTCCTTATTTTATCATTCTGTCAGATTTTAATCCATATTTGATTCCAATTCATACACAGACATATATATGAATGGGGATCAAATGTAGATCAAATATCGATTGGAATCTGACAATGATAAGATAAGAAAGAAATAGGAAACTTTTTTTTAATCAAATTCACCCCATGCAAAGCAGTAAAGCCACTAAGACACAAGGGGTTACTGGGTGTGAAAGAATTAGAAAACAGAAACATTATTAAGGAGTGTTGTATATCTTGATTCTGGAGATGTCTTGAGACAACAGTCTTGATTCACTCATATGTTGTATTCTCCCTCTCTTCTCAGGATCTCTTTTGGTTCACAGTCTTGAGGTGATCATAATAAAGTTGTCTTCCTTTCTTTTCTTTGTTCTCTTGGCTTGGTGATCACTAGTTTGTTCAGAGGTAAAATGAGAACTTCAACAAAAGGGATTTTAACTTACTACTTTATTAAACACATCAACATGTACGTCTTCTAACTAGGCAGTGGGGTTGCTATCCCACTCCATTGGGGAGCAGTTTTCATACATGAAAATAACACATCTGCATTCTTCAACACATAAAACGTAACTCCATGAAATATCTTTCTATCTCTCTAACATTCCCATTTTCAGCTCAGCCAATCAAAAGCAACATTCCTATTTTGTTTGTCTACCATTTGAAAAAGGTCAGCCTCAGAAGGTCTGAGCCAAAATACACAGCCACTAAAAAATAATAGTTTGAAACCATTATCTAACAGAAGCAAGAACAATAGAAGAGTAATCAGAAAAACAGTAGATAACGATTGACATTGCATTTAAATTTTTGAAGATTAAAGCTGGCTGAAAAGCATGGACCTGGAAAAGTGTTCCACTAACGAGAAGTGCTAGAAAAGAAACTCTTAGCATAGAATTTATGGTTACATTTAGCTAATTCAACAGTAAAGTGATACAAACTTGTTGCTAATCTAGTAAAGTGCTTAAATTCATAAAGTCTAGGTACCATAGTGAAGAGCTCATTCGAACAAATACTATGAAAGTATTTATAGAAAAAGCACAGGGAACTTTGCAGTGATGGGAAAGTGCCTGAACTGGTGATGCCAGGTCAGGATCAATAATATTGCTGATTCATCTTTAGATTTTATCAAGAATCTCTAAATATATTGCAGGAGCACCAGACTATATGTGGCAGCAATATTCAAAGCATGGACTAATGGTAGACTTATAGATATGTAAGATAGATTCTGGAGAGAAAAATTGTTTAGCATGACATAGTGAACCAACTTTCTTAGTAGCAGACTTAGCAGTGGATTCAATATACTCTTTCCACTTCATGTCAGCCGAGAATGTTAGCCTGAGAAAGCACAATGAATCACTCTCCTAGAGGTTAGCATCAGCCATGCTGATTGATGGCAGAAAGGAGTCTTAAAGCTTCAGTTCCTGCTGAAGCTTTTATTAATAAATTTAACGTTTCATTTTTATTAATGCTTAATTTTCAGATGAAACTTTAATAAAAGTGAAACATGTCAAATTTATAAACATTTTCAATTTGTTCCTTATTATATATATATATATATATATATATATACTATGATTATGTATGTATATAGATATATATATATATATATATAATGGGATTATATAGGTGATAATGCCACTAAGATGCAAGTGAGAGTGAAAGAAAATGTTAGTGTGGAGAAAGGACAATAAAAGACAGATGACAATTGATGTTGTATTCAAATTTTTGAAGATCATAGTTGACAGGAACAGAGGCTTTACTGAGTGATATGTACATAAGCCTGTCATTGGTTTTGGCTTTAGTGATGCAGATTCTAATGCTATTTCTTCAAAGTATTCCATGTATATGTTTCCCATTGTTGGTGATAATGGCGAGCCCATCACCAAGCTTTCATCCTGTCAATATATGTCTGATTCTATTCTGAAGTGTGAATAAAGGGTTCCACTCGAAATTCCAATCACCTGAAGAAGGCTGGAGCATACAACAGCGAAAAATCATTAATATGGCAAAAAAAGATCAGGAAAACAGTCAAAAGAATGTAAATAGTGTAAATAATTACAATACCTCATCTCAGAAATATTGACAGAGATGGACAGGGTTGAGATTCTTTCACATCCACCATTCAGTCCCGATGCTGCTCTGAGTGACTATGCCTATGGCCTATTCTGCTCAGTGGCACTCTTCTTTCGCGACCAGTGATTCAACACTTTTAATGAAGTTGACAAAGTTTATTTACAGTTTTTTTATTTAAAGTTGACGATCCACTGGTATGTGGGACAGATTTGGAGGCTGGCTGATTGCTGGCAGAAAATTGTTGGGAATAATTGACTTTATTTTGAAGATTAAATGTTGTTCCATAAAATTTTGTTTTGCTTCCTAAGTTAGTCAGGACTTTCTGGCCCACCTAATATATAGATGAACAATTCTACTAGAAAAATTGAAAGTAAATACAGTGTATCTAAAAAAAAATTAAAGACATGTCATAATAGATATGAGGCCACACACTGCCAGGTTGATTAAGAAGTTCAAACAGATGGATGATATTGAGATTCTCCCACATCCACCATTCAGTGCTGATGCTGCTCCAAGTGACTGTAACCTATTCTGCTCAATGACACACCTCCTTCATGACCACCGATTCAACACTTTTGATGAAATGAAAGAAGCTTGTTTACAGTTTTTTTATTCAAAGCTAGTGGACTGGTATGTGGGACAGCTTCAGATGCTGGCTGATTGCTGGCAGAAGATTGTTGAGAATAATGGACTTTATTTTGAAGAATAAGAAAGAGATGGGTACCTGTAAACCTCCATCACTGATGAGAAGATTCAGCAAGCTCAAGAAATGGTAATGACAAACCAGCAAGTTATCATCGACATGGTAGCATGTTCTCTGCAGATTTAGATCCTTGTTCTTTGTGATTGGTAGAGATGTGCTTTACTGCATGCAACAAAGCCAAAATGTCAGGTAAGGTTAGCATTGAGAGGAGTAGCATGCTGCTAACTTTCTTTAATGTTTACATGCAGTTGATCTCAGCCTTGCTCAAACCTTTGTATAGATGAGAAGCATGACAGGTGCCAGTACCTTCACTCTGACATTTTGTTTTTCCAGGAAGAAAAAAGGATGCCACATTACTTAAGATTGTCCTGGAGTTTGTCTTTGAAACGCAAGAGTTGTCTTCCAATTGACCTGCTTGTTGGAAGCTGGCCAAAGAGGAGTTGTTTTGGAAGTCTCTAATTGCTCATATGGGACAGATGTCCTGCCCACCTAAGTTGGATTTTCATGTTGCATTTAATAGAGAACTTCACTGTTTCTAATGTGATCACTCAGTTTATGTTGTAGATGGTATGTGGGCAATGCATGAGGAAGGCATTGATGTGTCACTAGTACAGAGTCCAAGATTCTGCTCCATGAATTTGTGGACATATTTTTGTCCTGGATTTTGTGTGAGGAACCCACCCCCAAAGTTTGTAAAAGTATTTTTGATACACTCTATATATATATATATATATATATATATATATATAAGCAACATATTCACCCCTGAGGATGATATTGGAGGAAATCGAAAGTACTTGAGTAATAAAAAACTATGGCACTTTCCTTGATGAATTTCATCTTAATATCAAGAAACTTGTTACAGAACTAGAAAGGATTATTATAAAAATAAATAGACATAATATTTCTATATTATTCAATGAAACATGTTTGAACATATATATATATATATATATATATATATATATATATATATATATATATATATATATAATATGCCTCACACACACAAATACACATAAATATATATATATATATATATATATATATATGAGTTTCCTATAATAAGTCTCATATATTTGTGTGTGTCTGTGTGTGTGCATGTATAGGGATCAATAAATCCATAACCTAACATGGTTATTAACTGAATTCTAATTTGAAAAATTTTACCGTATAACTTTCAATCGATACTGTTAATGGAGAAGCATATATATACAATGTGTTAGCCACTTTACTGAGTTAGTCTTTGTCTGCTGTCTGTCGGCTCTTGGTTTCCTCTGATCTACATCGATTCAGTTATTATGCAAAGTTTTGTAATACTGCATTGGAATTGCTCTGAGCTGACATTTACTCAAAAATCCTGTAAACTTACACAAAATTACATTTCCAGGCACAAAAATAAACCAGATTTCAAGAAGCAGAATTAATTTCCTATATTAACGTTTCCATCAAAGCTTCTTTTCCAAAATTCTGTCCAACAAATTAAATAGGAAGCAAGAAAAGAACAAAATGTCAAGTCTAAAATAACTCCATCATATTCTTCAATCTAATCAATACAAAATAACTGACAAAAGTCAATTTTTACTCTGTTTCATATTGCAGCAGTAAAATTCTTGTTGAAAATATGTTTTAAAAAAACAGCTGAAGAATTTTTGCAATATAAAAACATTTTCTCATTCTTGTCCCTTCTTCTTCATGTGCTGTGTCCTCTCAGGATGTAGGCAGTCATGGCTCTCCACAACTTCCCATCTCTTGTAGCTCTTAATAAACTTTCTTTCTGTTATTTTTCCTAAGCCCTGTTCCACCATCCATTTATTCATGCTCACCAAGTATGTTATGTGTTGTTTTCCTCTCCCCCTCTTGCATTCTATCTGTCCTGTGAGTATCAGATTTTCCAAGCCCTCCTTTCTCAGTATATGCCCCAGAAACTTCAACTGTCTTTTCTTGATGTTAAGTATTAGTTTCCTTTTTGTTGCCATTTTCACCAATATTATTTTAATTGTATGATTCAAAACATTATCTGCCTATGTTTAATTTCAATTTCTCCAATGGTTTACAGCAATAATAAATTCTCCTAGATGTCGGTGCATCCTGGACAATTTCTTACAGATAAAGAGAAGACCGGAAGCAACAGAATTGTGGCTCTACAGAAGGATACTGAGAATACCATGGACTGAGTGCATAAACAATAAAGAAGTCTTAAGAAAATGAAAAGAAGGACATTTATACTCAGAATCAGAAAGAGACAGTTGAAATTCTTGAACATATAATGAGGAAACAAAGCTTGGAGAGTGTGACACTCACAAGACATTGAAGGCAAAAGGGACCAGGTGAGGCAGTGGGACACCTACCTGACCAGCTTGTTTGAATGGATGGCAAAACAGAGGATGGGAGGGATGGCAAAAAGACAAACTAAGAGATACAAGGGATAGTAAGTTATGGAGAGCCATGATCACCCATAACCTGAAGGAACATGGTACATAGGAAAAAATTAAGCACTCTGAATTATTCACTTGTATTACTTCCTCTTCCATTGTATATATTGGTCCCTTAAAACTTTGTGTTTACCTTCTATACTGGTGGAAATTGATGAAATGTGATGCTTGCTTGACAGGAGTAGAAACTTTTATATTTTAGTTCAACCTCTCTCAAACCAACATTTTCACTAGAGTAAATACTCTTAAATAAAGTGAGAATTAAGATTCAGATTAGAAAGAAATCACCGTCTCATTGGAAATCATTATGATGTATCCATATATATATAATTATGTGGACATAACCATGTAAAAACGTGATTCATGTTCTATGATTTATCAACCCTTTACAGGTTATTTAAAGACAGAAAATATTCTTACATTGTAAGAATCTTTTTTTAGAGATTATAATGATTTAGTGATACAAGTTTTACTAATTAACCCATAACTGGAGGGAGAAGAGGTGGATTCATATCCAAGGGTATTTCTGTGTAAGTGAATATAATGAACTTAACTGGAATTGGAACTTGGCTCTCTGATTAACAATTATCCATTACATCACCTGCACATCCAAATTCACATCACCTGGTATTTCCAAGTGGTCATGAATCTAAGTACAGCCCAGGCTCAATGTTGCTTAATCATAGGGGAACCAATGTTTCAACACTATATGGCCATAAGCCAAAACACATGGAAGTGACCAGTTGACTAAAATGGAAGCAGAAGCAGGAAGAGCAGAGAATTATTTCAGTAATAATAGGATTGAAAATAGATTCTGACTGTAATGCAGACTACAATTTAGCAGAGATGAACTTTTTGATTTCGGACAGTAATCAATGGAAAGGTCAGGTATATTTTTGAGAAGACCACGACAAAAGATATAAATATTGAGTACAGAAATAGTACAACTTAAAACAGTCATCCTTAAGACCCACAGTCACATAGACAAAACATGTGATACCAAGAAAAGTATGCTTTGAGGGTAACATTTATAGCATACTTACCAAGCCTGTTACATTTGTTATGAACATAGAAAATGTGTTACTTTTACTATTATTATATTTTTTGTATGACATTAAAAATATTTGTTGTTTTAGAGGTATTTTTGCTCTATCAGTTTATTTAAAATTATTAGTTTTATAAAAAAAATTAGCATATTTAAAATTTAAATATCTTTTTGGGGTTACAAAACTTAATTAATATGATACAACAGTTTATAGTTGCACCTCCAAACATCTGGATGACCAGAACCTAGCAGCTCATCTCTCTTCTGATCTAGCCTGGGTGGCTCAGTAGAAGGACTGGCTTATAAAATTCAATGTCCAAAACCAAACTAGTAAGATACCACTACTACCAAGCAGACTCTAAACTTTCTTCGATCATGATGGACAAGTTATCTCTCAAGGAGGCTCCTTGCCTTGAATGTCTATGGGGTCTCAATTTCACTGCAGATCTCAACACTATACCCTAACCTGTACACTTGATGCCAAAAGTTTGGCACTACCCTCTGAATTTTGAAGATATGCTTAAAGACTGAAGGTTGCATGACTTTTTATAAACTAAATTCACTTCTGACTAGAGGGACTTTCTCTTCTTGATGGGTTTAATCATATGTTCAATAATATTAATAATAATGAAATTAACCCATTATTGCATGAAGTTTCTTTAAAATTTAGCTATTTTTACCTTGCTGGCTAACAGTAATTGTATAGCTGACAGATTTTAAATTTTAGGTAAGCCCCTCTAAAAAATAGTGGATTGAATCTCATTTTTTTTTTTTTTTTTTTTTTTTTTGCATGATCTATGTACTTTTGGCAGGAACAGTCCCTTTTGCATGCTGGGAGTAATTCTATTATTTTTATTTGTTATTTATTTTAAACATGGTTTAAATTTTATTTTATTTATAATTTTCATTATTATTATTATTTTATATTTTATTTTTATTTATAATAACAATGTTTCTACAAGTTTGAAACATACACATCAATATTCACAATTGTCACTTTGAAGTTTGTTCAAAATCTAACTGAGTTTCTGTATTATCTTGTGTTGCATATTGCTTCTCTCCATATTATCGGAACTGTTTCAACTTGAAGGTACACTGCAGATCAGTGTGATTTCTTGTCTTCTGCATGGCTGCTCATTTATGTTTCTTCAACACCTACATTCAGAGTTGTCTTTCTCTTATACTAGTTTCCAACCATGGCTAGAGATTCCTGCTATTTAACCCATAGCTGGGGGGGATATCTCACCACAGACATTACCTAAAAGATGAGATGCCCATTATGTTTCTCAGAAATCTCAACTTTCCAAAGTCATATAATGGAACTTAGCTTGGCCTTCAAGGATCTTCTTTTGCACGTCACTAAGTGTAGCTGGTAAAATAGTGGATGTATTCCTTCTATGGATCTTTCATTATTTCCACAAAGTGGGCAGAGTTTCGAACATATGATGGTGACTTTCCTGTTAATGGGTCAACTATATCCACAACTCAAAGTGTGGCATGCAGAGCCTTGGCAGCTAACAAATCAAAAATGCTCCCATCCAATACAACCAGATGGTGAGCCTGGACCTGATGAGTTTGTTCACCAAGGTACCCACAGAGGAGGTACTATCAGTAGTCAGAGACTGTTTGACCTCAGGCTCATCTCTAGGAGAATATGCCAGTATACCAATAGATAACCTGATGGAGATGCTGACTTATCTGTACACAAACAACATACTTCTGAATGAGATCAGGATGAAGGCTTGGTGATGTGATATCACCAGCAGTTGCTAACATATACATGCAATACTTTGAAGAAATGGTATTAGAATCAACATCACTAAATGGCTCAGATACTTAGATGATACCTTCATACTCTGGCCCCAGCAGTTGATTCTAACTGGGTTCCCCCTACTTTTGGCCTTGTGCCACATCTAAGTTACGCATGGAAAATCACAATTCTGGCCCCAGCAGGAAGAAGTGGACCATGTGAACTCAATAAGACCATGGATACAGTTCACAATGGAGAGAGAAAACAACAACAAACTAGTATTACTGGATGTACTAATATCTCGAACAGAGCATGGGTTCAAGACATCCATATACCACAAACCAACATTCACCAGACAATACCTTAACCTAACCTTAGTGTAAAGAGAGTCTGCCTACCCTATATCAGAAAATATACAAAAGATCTGTGGTTCATATAACATCAGGGCAAACTTTAGAAGTGGTTCAACAGTACACAAGCATTTCTTCCAAGTAAGACCACCCATAGAGGTGAACATGATTAAGGACTGTGTGTTTGCCTTCCCGTGCAGCTGTGGCAAGAAATATAAAGGAGAAACAAACTGCCCCCTTAAGATAAAAATGCAGGAACACCGTAAGGCTGTAACATGAAGGGAAATGGAAAAATCAGGTATGGCTGACCTTACATGGAGGGAAAATGGATATCACCATCCTCTGTGGAATGAAGTTGAAATAATAGACAGAGAACATCACTGGAAAATACAAAAATTCAAGGAATCAGCATATATGCTAGGCCACAAAAATCTTCTAAGCTGGCCAAGCATAAAAATGAATATAATATGGGAACCAATCATACAGAAAACTAGAGAAAAAACAACAATAACAAAAAATTGCAAATTCTGGTAAAAAATGGTTGCTGAAACATTAGGTTTATAAGTCCCAAAAATTCACTCACTGATGTCCCCAAGGACAATTTGTTGGTTGAGTAATCCAAAAAGTGACTTGACCCAAAGAGTTGTAAGTTCAATACCTGGCCACAGCAGAAGGAACAAAACTTTGGATAGTTGAATTATTAAAAGGAATTAACTAAAATGAAGATATCCAAAAAAAGCATGGCATGTGGAATTAGAACAATCTATGCCTGTGGACTGAATAAAGGGTTCAGTTCAAAATTCCAACGTATATCACCTGAAGAAGGCCAGAGCATACAACAGCCGAAGCATTGTGAATATAGCAATAAAGATGAAGACAACAGTTTGAATGATGTAAACAGTGTAAATATTTACACTATTCATATAAACAGATATATGAATATATTCTCTAATTTGTTCTTCCATCCAGTTTAATTGAACAAATAACACTGGGAATACAACCTAAAAACCTTTCACATTTCAGTACCTTGCTCTGACTATTAAGCTATGCCCAAACATATGACTCCCTTTAGTCTTATCTTGAAATATAACTAAGGGAATCTACATGCTTGATATTTTTTCCTATAACAGTCAGACACTGTAAATAAGAATTAATACAAATGCAGTGTCCAAAATAGATCTAGACTTTAACCATTGCTATGACATATCATTTCTTGTATATATACTGACATACCAAGTGTCATGGATTAGCAGGATATAAAAGTAATTTTAATGACACCACCATGCTTTGATGTCATGGAAATGCCCAAACCTATATTGATTATCCTCTAACATCTGGTGATGTGTCGACAATGGCAAGGCAATGTGAATTATCTGTTCAAGCAAGGCATGATAGTGTGTACAAGATGAATGAGACATTACATTTCTGAAATTTAAATTCCCATAATCTATAGTATCACGTGTGTACCAAGAATACCTCATTACTGCCCACCATAGAGAGCACAGTGGTGAACCATCCGTCCTAAAGGATTGTGACCACAGGTATTTGGCTAGAATTGTCTGCAGTACCAGACAAGCATCACTGACTAAATAACATCCACATTCAATATAGGGGTACCAGATGCATATCTAGCAAGTCAGTTAAGTGTTCTTTAACTTCCATGGGATATGAGAACAGAAGATTCCCCAGAGTGCCCCTGTTAACATTTTGTTTAATCAATGACTGTTACATTGCATTGCTTCATGATCATTTGTATCCATTCATGGTGTGCATGTCTCTGAACAATGACAAGTTATTCCAGCAGTATAATGCACTATGCCATCAGGTTGTCAGGTTGCCTAAAATTAGTTTGAAGTACATTCTGGAGATTTCCCACAAATGGTGTAGCCACCATGTTCACTTGACATGAGCTCAATTGAGCAATTATGGGACATAGTGAAGAGTTCTATTTGTATGTAAGATCCTGCACACCTACAGATATCAAGGAACCATAGACAACTATCAAGACATCAGGAGGCAGCATCTCTCCAGAGGTTTTCCAACCACTTGTAGAATCAATACCATGTACCACATTGAATTATTGCACTTTTTCAGATGAGGCCATCCTATACAATACTATGCACCTTTGACTTTTGGCATATAAGTAACCAACAA
Source organism: Acanthosepion esculentum (assembly GCA_964036315.1). NCBI lineage: Eukaryota > Metazoa > Mollusca > Cephalopoda > Sepiida > Sepiidae > Acanthosepion > Acanthosepion esculentum. The sequence goes on from OZ038502.1 coordinate 32,970,270, forward strand.
GTTTGAATAAAAACAACTGACTGTTTAATTTTCTATCATATTTTTCCAATTTACAAATAAGGTGTTGTGTATTCAGATAAAAATTGTAGATAAACTGTCCAAAGTTCATATTTGTGTTGTTTTGTTCAAGTACTTTTGACCATCTCAGTCATTTTCAACAATGTGCCTACCACACAGACACCACATTGGATCAGATGTTGGTTTCTCCTACAAAGAGGGATACAAGTTTGAACCCTGCAGGAGAGCACATTTTCTTTATTAAGTTTTCTTGAATGTGCCAGTAGATGTAATACTGTTTTAAAAAAAAATTATTTCTTTATTCCTGAGATTAGGTATTGTAATTATTTACACTATTTACTGTTGTCCTCATCTTTGTTGTCATATTTTGGCCGTTGTACACTTCATCCTTCTTCCGGTATTTGGAATTTCACACTAAAACCTTTATTTTGTCCACCAGGGTAGATTGTACTAGTTCCATGTGCCATGCCTCTTCCAGATGTCTCAGTATCAGTTATCTCCCTTTGACTCAACTCTCCAGGTTCTTTTTGTTCATCTCAGCTGTAGCCAGGTGTTCTAACCTAGAAAAGGTTAACTGAATAAGGAATAACCGAAAATGAAATGGTAATCTTTATAACATCAACAAAATACAATACTTGCCAGCAGTGTGAAGTAGGTAAACCACTGCTAGTGGTGGACTACTTAGACAGCATATTACCTCAACTTACAATAGTGTCTAACGTATTTATGAGAATTGGGACATGCCCATTAGTGTTCGTAGGTATGGTATATAACACCAGGCATTGAACTCACAAATCTTTGGGTCAAGTCACTGGACTCAACCAGCGTTTTTATCCACTGCTACAGCTGAGGTGAAGAAAAAAAAGCATAAAAACTTAGAGATACTAAGATATCTGGAAGATACATAGCACATGGAACTAGAACAGTCTACCCCGGTGGACATAATAAAGAGTTTGGTTTGAAATTACAATCAGTCTGAACAATGTAAATAGTATAAAAAGTAATGTGTCTACTCCAATATTGGTATCCACTAAAAATAACATTCAAAGTCATAAAAATGTTGGATTAAAAGTAAATGCATTATTTCTTTAATACATATATATATATATATATATATATATATATATATATATATATATATATAATGGAGTCCACCGTTGTTTTGGATGTATGAGTGTCAAGCAATTCAGTTCCTAGGAACCGACAGCCAGACACCCCCACCATATGACTTGATTACAGTGGTGAAAGCTTTGGTCAGAATCAACCACACATTTTGAAGAGGTGAATACAAGGTGCCACAAGGTCCCCAAACAACCCTCTACAGGTTTTGAATTCAGAGTTGTCCTTCTCCTAGACCAGTTGACAGCCAAGGCTATAGAACCCAGTCTGTCCTGCTATTTATCCATAGCTGGGGGGGGGAGAAGAAAAGGATTAATACCTTTCCAAGGGGTATTAGCATGTAAGTGAGTATAATGGATTTGAGTGGAATTCAAACTCGGCTCTCCAATTCCTCAGTCCGAGTTGCTATCCATTACTTCACTGTACCTTCCATATATATATATATATATAATATATATATATATATATATATATATATATGATAGGATAAGGAACAAATAGTAAATATTTATAATTTTATCCTATCATTCTGTCAGATTCTAATCCATATTTGATCTATATTTGATCTTCATTGATATATATATATATGACTTAGGGCAAGCAAAGCATGTAATTTTTCATTGTTTCCACTTAATTAAACAAAAAGACAACTATTAACAAAAAGCTTTTTGCAGCTAAGAGGCTGTGATTTGTAATAAATTTTTTTGAATTCCTGAAGAGATGGTAAATCAGGGTTTTCTGTTGATTTGTTGTTGAGTTCCATTTTTTATCTGACTGAAAGTTCCAACCACAACAGGAACAGTTTTAGCTTTTAAGTGACACATTTTTTTTTATCTCCATGTCTTTGTATTTGCTTAGCTTTTCAAAAAATTTACCTTTTCAAATTTGCTTACCTTTTCAGAGATATTATTATTATTATTAGTTTGTGACTTATGATAAATCTTTTTGTAAAAAAACCTAAATGAAAGACTGAGGCAACAGATGCATTAGACAAAATGTAAAACCAACTTTCACACACACTCACAAGGTTAAGAATGGTTGAATTTGTAACCAGTTCTAACTGGAGCAAACATGATTTACACAACTGGATGTAACCACCTGTTATTTCATTGAATGTAAACAGATTTTAATTTTTTTCTTCATTTGTTCTCCTTTTAATCCATAATAATATAAAACTGTTTTTTTTTAATGGTGACTGGCAGGAATGAACATCATCAACCACTTGTTAACCAATTAACTAATGCTTTAAATTTAACTTACAAAACTGTTTCCACAATTTTGTGACTAGGACATTGTTACCTGTCCTTGAAACAGAAACGCAGTTTTTACAAGTAAATAAATAATCTGCAAAAACAAGAGAATTAGGGCAGGCAATTCAGGTCTTCAAGAAATGTTTCCCTAAATTCTTATCATTGGGTTGTTATAAATTTGATAAGGTAGCAATTAATGCTAAAAACAATTCTATATTTTCTCGTTAAATAATGTAACATATTTGCCAGCATATATAATGCAACACATATTTTAATAAACAAACACACTGTAGCTGAATGTCTTTTGGACACAGTACTTGTTTGTATTTCTTTTATTTTTTAGCAGTGGTATTTTAAATTTAGAACTTAGACAGTAGGAGCTAGAAATGCACAGATGGCTGGGGCTTGGGTGAGTTGTAGTGAATAGTAATCACTGCTAAATGATACCCTTGTAAATCATGTGTCATCAGCCAGCACCATGACAACATTATGAGGTTGTCTATTATTGAATTGTACAGTTTACAAGTAGTACAACAGGACAGGCTAGTCAGCCAGGTCTTAAAACCCCATTTCCTTTTTTGACAAGGATTTAGGAAGCAAATAACATCAAAACAAAAGCAGTTCTTCCATTATTAAGTTTTGACTCATTATTTCTTTATCAATTCTTCTTATCCTCATAAACTTCATTTCTTGCCATTTTCTCTCTTCATTCATATCACATACCTCATTCTTCAAAACCATTTTAACAGAAGCCCTCTACCTTGAGTGGCTCTGGAGACTTGTTTTTGGTGAACGTGAACATAAAAAATTCAGTTACCTTTCATTTTTCAGAAATGGCTTCATGACATTTTCCATTGTTCATTTTCGTAAAAAAAAAAAATAAGATCACCCACATTTTACATAGATAAAGGTTTTTTTAATGTGTGAGTTGTATTTGTGAGTACAATTTTTTGTATTTCTCTAAGGCATGGGCTACCAGCTATCCCTTCAAGTCAATTGGAATATTTTCTAATCAAACTGAGGGCTCTAACTACAACTCAAATTATTATTATTTTATATCCTTTGATTTTTAGTGTATACTTAATTCTTTCCAGGTCCCGACCAGAGACCGAAGCTCAGAAATGGCATCATGACATTTTTTTTCCACTGAGCAGTTTTGAAAAAAAAAAATAATCACACATATTTTACATAGATAAAGCCCTTCATAAGGTGTAGGCTGTACTTGGGAGAATTTTTGCATTTCTTTAAGGTATGGGCTTCCAGGAATCTCTTCAGTAAGTCTATTGGAATCTTTTCCAATCAATCTGAGGGCTCCAACTACAACTGGAATCATTGATGTCCTCATTTTTGAGATTTCGATTTCAAGGTCCTTGTATTTTGATAGTTTTTTAAAGATCTTTAAAGATACCTTACAGTCTGCAGGGACTGCCATGTCAATAAGAAGGTACATTTTGTCTTTGTGGTCTCTAATCATGATGTTTGGGCAATTAGCTTTGATTGTTCTGTCTGTGTGTATTGTAAAGTCCCATAAAATTGTTACAGGTTCTATCTCTCTAACTGGGTCTGGGTGGTGTTCATACCAATTTCTTGCAGTTTCCTTTCCGTGAGTGTTGCAGATTTTTCAGTGCAGATATTGGCCCACTCTGTCATGCAGGGTTTATATTCAGTGGATATTCAACCTGATACAAGATGTTCAATAGTTTCTGGATATTTATCTCCTCCCACTCCTCTCTTTATGTTGACTCATGTGTGTCAAAAGCTTGGAACTTCACATGAATTTTGACCAATTTATTTGACATAACAACTGCATTTGTAAAATGTTATTTGTACATTTGAAAAATATCATTAAATATCAGTCAGTCAGTTATGTGCCATGCATGATTCACGCTTAGGCAATCATGTATCTTTCAATAAATGACTGACGAGGCAGATTTTTTTCCCACAGTAGATTGCCATTTCTTTCTGCGATAGACCAGTTGTCATCCAAGGCTATAGAACCCAGTCTATCCTGCTATTTACCTATAGCTGTGGGTGGGGGGAGAAGAAGAGGATTCATACCTTTCCTCAGAGTATTAGCATGTAAGTGAATGTAATGGATTCAACTGGAATTTGAACTCGGCTCTCTGATTCCTCAATCCAAGCCGCTATCCATTACTTCACCATGTGCTTCCCAGATACAAATTTAAGAGCATGTACAAACTGTTCAAATAATCTTTGGATCCAAGAGCTTTCAGCTAATCTAGTAGCCATTATGTTTTTCTTTTTCTTCATATGTAGATTTTTTAGCAATAGATATGTTTTATTACCTGAACACAGTGAAGACATTGCTAAAAGAAATTACATATTAAGACAAACAAAAGCATCCTTAATAATGTGTCTATATTTCTGAGATGAGATATTTTAACTATTTACACTATTTACATTGATTGAACTCTTGTCCTCATCTTTATTCCCATATTCCCAATGTTTCGATGGATTTGCGGATATATGTTTATATGGACTTTTGTCCTTGTTTTGGTGTGAGGAAATCACCCTCAAAGTTTGTAAATGTATTTTTGATACACCCTGTATACAATAAAATAAAATAATACCAGTTATTAATACTAGCAATTAATATACATAAAATTATATAATTTAATATATATAAAATTTTACAGGATTTCTGCTACTAAAGTGATCAGTAGTCAACTTTCTTTTTGAAAGTCCCAATGATTGATTTATAAATTACAAAACTGAACCAGCCTACAATAAGTACTTGACATTATATATATATATATATATAAAGACATTTATATATATTATGTTTAACGTTCTTTTTATAGATACAATATAGATATATGTCCAATTCTAAAATATATATATATATATATATATATATATATATATATATATATATATATATATATATATATATATATATATATATATTATAATTAGTTTTTTTTAAATATGATTCCATTGTGACACAGAAATTACTATGTTTCAAAACTGACTCAAGTCCTAAAGTTTAATTTCAATATTATACTTAAAATTCAAAGCCCAGTTTCATTATCAAGCAATGTTTAGAATAACTAACTGAAGAAATGTTTTACTCATTTATAGGTTGGAAATGGAGGTGTAATTATAATTTTAAGGTCTACTTCTGTATCGAGTACTGTTTATTAAAAATAAAAACATAAATATTAAAGAACTTTGGATCATTAATCTAACTGTTCTTTCCTATTACCTCAATACACACACACACACACACACACATATGGCCATATTCATGGCCTATTCATGTAAAAGAATATTATCAATAAAGAATAAAAGAGAGATTAAACATATTTTTACACAATTATAAACAGTTTCTCCATTCTTTGAATTTGATGTTGAATCACATAAAAGTTTTAAATGAAACAAGCATATCTAAAGACTTCATAAAACTAGTCAAACAACACTTGTCTGTAACTAAAGAGCCATAATAAAAGCAACATTTTTTATGGTTTAATGTTTTGTTCTGAAAGGAGTGCACCAAGTATTCTCGATAATCATGTAAATGATCAACCAATATGACTTAAGCATTATATTTACATAAATAGCTGATTCCCTACAGTTCAAAAGATTTGCCAAACTGTGAAATGCTTATTGGTGGAAAAAATAAACCAGATTAAATGATATAGTGTCAGTTGATGGTTACACTTGGGTAATGTGTTGCAAATCCTGGTTCACAAAAAAGAAAATGAAGAGAATGGATGTGGCAGATTTGACCGCCTTTTCTATAGACCATTAATTAATCGAGTAGCAGTAGGAAGAGGAATTATTCATAAATAGAGTTTCTCCCCTTACCCAATTTTCAGTTTGAATTTTCACCTTGTCCTTTTAAAGTTGGTGATGGTGACAAGATAAATGTATAAAATTCTTCTGAATGAGACATATTTTGAATAGTATTGATTTTTTAAAATTTTTATTTACTTTTTTAATCATATCACGCAAGGTAGTAAAGCCACTAAGTCACAAGGGGTTACTGTGTGAAAAAAATAAGAAAAAAAGAGAAAAGAACAACAGGAGAGTAATCAAGAAGACAGTAAATATCGATTGCGATTGACATTGCATTAAACTTTTGAAGATCAAAACTGGCTGGAAAGCATGGAACTGGAAGAGAGTAACTAAGAAGCTTTATGTTAAAGTGTATATTTATATAAGACAATGCTCCTTCATATTCTGTAAAGCTGATGATTCTTTAAAAAATGATTTCAAAGATACAAAATTAATGAAATGGCACCTAACCCCTTCAAATATTAATTCAAAAGAAAACTTCTGACTCATCATTAGAAAAGTTGTATATGATAATAGGAAACTCAAGCAAAGAAGATCTCTGTGAAGTAATAAAATTAGCTACAAGTTGTTGCACATATCACAACTTTTGATGAGATTTTTATGCTCCTGGTACATATGACTCACAAACAATTTTAGTGAACTCATATGTCCAGTAGAAATTTTTATATATATATATTACATAAACATTATTTTTAGTGGATACTTTATTCATTTATTATTTATTTATTTGTACGAGTATCCACTAAAAATAACGTTTGAGTAATAAAAATCTGTCGGATTAATAAATAAAAATGCACACACACACACACACACACACACATATATATATAAGCTGAGATTTGCTCTTAGGAATATATCCTGGAAATTTTGCCAACACCAGTTTGTTAATACAATTTTATTGTCAAAACATTAACTTGCATAATAAAATCTGACAGTGTGAAAGGTGCTATTTCCATTGGCAATCTATTTTCTTTCATTAATGTTAAATGGATGGATACTTGCACTCACTGAATCAGGAGAAGTGAGAAAAGGAAGTTGAGGTGGGAGGAAATAAGATTAACCTTTTTGAATCATTCTTTCTTTACAGAGGAAACATTTAAATGGGTTTCAGTTGATATCGTACAGGAAATAGAGCAAGGCTAGGTTGTTATTTTTATTACCTTCATCCATTTCTGTGTTTATGCAAATATATATATATATCAAATATATATATATATCAAATATATATATATATATATATATATATAAAAAAGAAGTATCTTTTTTTGGAGATGTTAAGTTTATTCAGTGCAGATGGTTCAGTGGAAAGAAAGAAAGAAACAACAAATTCAAACAAAAATTCTAGCCCATCGTTTCTTTAGAATAAATTTTAAAAATACTAAATTCTACCAATGAACGTATTGCTAGCTTATTTTTTTTATTAGCTCTTTATAATATGTAAAGGGTGTTCCAATAACTTGAACCAATTTTAAATGTAAATTAAGTTTATGTGTCTAATGATTTTTTTCTTTTCCTTTCATATTTAACAACTTTAAGTCTTTGGCACTTTCAACCATGAAAAGATTAACAATCAAACAACATCTTATTGCAGCAACTGAATAGAATAATCACATGGAAGTTGTTAATGAACAATAATACTTAGGACAAGAACAACACATATAAAATTTGCTAGTGGCACATAGAAGTAGTCAACTGCTAGAAGTGAGTCAAGTGAATTTCACAATGAATCTCCAACTGTAGGATATCTACCAACCGCCCTCACATGGTCAGATGTGACACAAGGCCGAATTTAATGGGGTCGAGCAGCTGTTTCCTGTGACAAGACTCTGCCCAGAGACAAAGAGCCCAACCAGCACAGCTGAAGACAAATCTTCAACTGCAGACTAACATACAGTATTTACTACTATATTTATGTAAATGGAGACATACCCATTATATTGCCTTTGCACTGGGTGGCACAATTGTTAATAAAATAAACTAATGTTTCTTATCCACTTTATGGGAACTGAATAAAGCTAATTTCATCTTAATTCTATGTACAGAGGCCAAAAATAAATATATCTTCATTCCATTTCACATGTCTTTGTTCTTTATTGACAACCTTTGCCTACAGGTACTAGTGGCAGCTGCAAAACACTGCTGACAGAAACTAGCAGGGCTATTGACTACTTTGAGCAGAAAAGACCTTTTCAGACTACAGCAAATACTGTGACGTGGCAACTAAAATATCTCAAGACCTCTCTACATGACCTACCACAAGGTTAAATCACTATCCAAGCATATTTTACTCTGCTTCCCTGCTCTCTGTGTCAAAGATATATATCATGGCAGTTTCATCTATGTCAGCTGACTATTGGTGACCAATAAATTGTATAAGTTTTTCTGTTTCATTTATATGCTGCATGTGGACATAATTGTAATGTTCACTTCTGTTTTATGCCACTAAAGACATAGAGCCAATTGTCACTGGAATGTGTATATGGAATTTAAAGGCTGTGTGTTGGTGTATTGTTGGTGTGTGCATGTTCACATATGAACAAAGAAGCAACAAAATTTGGGTTTATACTACAGACCACTTATTCTTTTTTTTATATTAGAAACTGTAGGGAAACAAAGTTCTCAATGTCTATTGGGCATGTCTGTTTTCTCTTTCTGGTCCAGGAATAAGTTAGGGTAAGTAATGATAATTATCGTTATAATGGATGAGCTCAAGTCAGCCTTCTACTGAGTTGGACCGACCAAAGTAAAGTTTGTATTTACTTCATTGTTGGAATGTTATGTGTTGGAAAGTAGGAGTGAGTTTCTTTTTCTGGTCCAGAAGTAAGTTAGGATAAGTCATGATAAGCATGATTATAATGGTCAAGCTCAAGTCAGCCTTGCACTGAGTTGGAATGACCAAATTAAAGTTTGTACTTATTTCATCCAAAAGACAGACATGTTCACAAAAATGCAACAAGTTTGTGGTGACAATAAGCTTCACTAGGTGGAACAAAATTATAAACAATTACATGTAGGAAATGAATTAAAAACAATAAATAAAATAATAATAATGAATAAAAAAAGAAATACATTTTCCCATGATGCTAGTAATAAAGGAACTGTCTTTTTACTTTAAATACTGTGTAAATTTTATCTTTCAATATATAATATAAGCTATATAAATTTTAATTTAAGTTGATATGAACCAGATAAAAAGATGAAGAAAATATATATGTCTGACTTTTTACAATTTGTGGCAGCTTAACTTAATCTAAACTTAACATTTTCTTTGTCTTTTTATTGGTTCATATCAACTTAAAATTAAAATTTATATAGCTTATTACATAAGAGAGTTGGTTTACATTTCTTTTCAGAATTTTCTAGCCCAAAGTTAAGGGTGCATATTATACACAATTAGAGAAACACATTTTCATATTCACCAAAAATGGACATAACTATGTCTGCTGTTGTAATTATAATAACATACGGTTATTTTCCTTAGTTGTTTTCCTTAGTTGTTTTATTTTGCATACAATGTGTAATTGTTTTTTACATTGTTGATTGTTATTTATTTTTAGTGTTAAACAAAGATTATTCAAAGAATGTTGTGGTTTCATATACATAATGCAACTTCACTTTGATATATTTACTTATTTTCAAGCAAGCTTTTGTTTTGATATTGACCTTCAACCTAAAAGCAACTTTTTCTACATTGTTTGGCAGTATATTTGTTTGTTGTTTATGTAAGTAAATGCTTACTGCCAAAAAAAGAGAACCATCTTTAAATATTCACTTTGGCTGGTATTGTTTATATCTCTATCGGCAAACATTAGATCTGTATTATTTCATGTCAAACCGGTCCGATAAAGTAAAACTGGCAGCTGATCTAAAAAATAACCTTCAATCAGTTGTTAACCAGGGCAACAAATGTATATTTTAACACCACCAAAATGAAATTGCTATCTTTTAGTCATCTCGGAGAACCATTTTACCTTCTATCAGTATGGCTGATGGTAACCTCCACTAAAGCAATTTATTGTGCCTTCTTGGTCTCACATTTTCCATGGGCATGAGATGGAATGATTATATTGAATCACTTTCTAAGTCTGCTGCTAGAAATGTTGGTTTACTGTGTTGTGCCAATTTTTCTCACCAGAATCCATCTTGCATGTTTATAAATCTACCATTCATCTATGCTTTGAATATTGTTGCTATATCTGGTCTGGTGCATCTGCTATGTATTTCAGGATCCTTGACAAAATCCAAAGAAGGGTCTGACCATTGCATCTTGACTTCAGTCATTTTCTCACCACTGTGACGTGGCTTCCTTGTGTTTTTTTTTATAAATATTTTCATGGCAATTGTTCTAATGAGCTTTCCTTCTTGGTAGCTCAACTGCAATAATGTAAGCATACTACTAAATTAGTAACTAGGTTTCATCAATTTATTGTTGAAATAGATGTAACCATAAGTTCTATACTAATTGTTTATTTTCTCTCACTTCCCACCTAGGGAATTCTCTTCCAGTTTTTTGCTTGCCTGCCTCCTACAATACTCAAAAATTTAAATGCAATGCCAATTGCCATCTTCTTTCTTTCCGAAGCCTGTTCTTTTATTGTCCTTTCTCCTCACTAACATTTCTTTTCCCTTCCAGTAACCCCTTGTGGCATTATTGGCTTGCTTGAAATTAAATAAAAATAAGAAATTTACCTCCAAATTATGGAAATATTCACAAATATAAAGTGATATTTATTTGTTGGTATTATCAGTTGTAAGAAGACAGAATGTATGGTTGTCAGCAAGAGAAAAAGACCAAGATAGAAGCTAGAAATTGAGGATATTAAGATCAAACAAGTACAGAAGCTTAAATATCTGGTAAGTGTTTTAACAGAGGATAGAAAACATGATACTGAAATCAGAATGTGCATTGGAATAGCAAATAATGCCTTTCAAGAACAAAACAAAGTACTAAGAAACAAGGAAAATTTAATTCAAAACAAAGAAAAGTGAGCTGAACTGCTATGTAGTATTAATCCCCTTATATGACAGTGAATGCTAGACGATTTCCTCACAGATGAAGAGGAGAGTTGAGGCAACAGAAACAAAGAAAAGAGTGCTGAACTGCTATGTAATATCAATCCTCCTATAAGACAGGGAATGCTAGACAATTTCTTCACAGATGAAGAGGAGAATTGAAGCAACAGAAACAAAGAAAAGAGTGTTCAACTGCTATGTAATATCAATCCTCCTATAAGACAGGGAATGCTAGACAATTTCTTTACAGATGAAGAGATTTGAAGCAACAGAAACAAAGAAAAGAGTGCTGAACTGCTATGTAATATCAATCCTCCTATATGACAGTGAATGCTAGACAATTTTCTCACAGATGGAGAGGAGACTTGGGACAAGAGAAACAAAGAAAAGAGTGCTGACCTGTTATGTACTATCAACCCTCTTATATGTCAGTGAATGATGGACAATTTCCTCAAAGGTGAAGAAGAAACCTTAGGCAAAAGAAACAAAGAAAAGAGTTCTGAACTGCTATGTAATATCAACCCTCCTATATGGCAGTGAATGCTGGACAATTTCCTCATAGATTAAAAGAAGATTTGAGGCAACAATGAAGGATGTTGAGAATTCTATAGAGAGAGTGTTTAAGCAATGAAAGAATTTTAAGAAGGGAGACAAAAAGGATGCTTACATTTAGAACCAGTAAAAGTTGAAATTTTGTGGCCACATAATGGGGAAAGATGGCTTGGAAAATTTGACACTCACAGGACATCCTGAAGACAAAAGGGACAAAGGGAACCAGCAAATAGTGTTTCTGACAATTTTGTATAAATGAATGGCAGAACAGGGATTGGTAGGGATATTAAAAATGACAAAGAGCTACAAATTATAGAAAGTTGTGTTATGATTGCCTATTGTGAGTTTATGCATATTGTATGGTTGGAAATGTAGTACAATGCCTTCTGATGAGATGGAAAAAATGATTTATATAATCTTTAATCCATCTCCTTCTGAAGAGATATGGCGATCAATTTTGACTTCTTTCTGATCTGAAAAGGCTGTTCAACTTTAAAAGATGCCATATCATAACATAAATATTTTAATATTATTTTTTTTTAAAAAAAGCATATTCCTTAAGTTGCTTGAATTTTATTATACAACTCAACATTTTTGTAATAAAATTAGTAATAACCAAATGATGTTGGTAAAAATTTTAGTATATACTTATATTTATATGAGCAATATATAATGTGAGTTTCAGTTTGTAATACATATCCTTATTAAAAATATTAATAATAACTTCTTTTGGGGATGTCAGGTTTTAAGCAAACAAATTAATATATTTATAAGGTCAAATATTCATCTCAAACTTCCACAACATAAACATCCCTATTTGACACACTAGTCTTCTAATGACCCTAGAACAAGTAGGTCAGTTATGTGTCGTGTGTGATACACACGTACACAATCATGTATCTTTTGATACATGACTGATGAGACAGATTTTTTCCCTGCAGTAGGTTGCCATGTCTTTCTGTGGGAAATCAGTTGTCATCCAAGGCTATAGAACCCAGTCTGTCCTGTTATTTACCCATAGCTAGGGGGAGAAGAAAAGGATTCATACCTTTCCCAAGGGTATTAGCATGTAAGTGAATGTAATGGATTTGAGATACCTATAACATAAACTGTGATAAGATTCTTAATAAATAACATTTTACATTAATTTTGCAGTACAAAATGTTACATTTTTTCTTCTATATGTGGGTAATGGCAAAATTAAAATTCAACATATCTTTTTAAAATACCTTAGAAAAATACAAATTATTAAAAAAAAAAAATGTTATAATTAATATGTTTGCAGAGCAAAGATGGAAATAAATACCAAAGCACCAAATGACAAAAAAATGATTTCTGAGTTGGAGGATTTGTGCATCCTTCCAGTTAATAAATTAATCCATCGAAAATAAATATTTAACATTTTTCAAGCAATAGGTCATGTTCCCACTGACAATAAAAAACATGCTTTATGATCCCTTTGAAGAGAATATAAGCCAAGTCTCTAGACAAGTAGTAAGGAGAAGGAGCAGCAATATGCTGCAACAGATTCATGACACCACAGCTTAAAAGGAATTCCCTTACTGATTCACACATCTTCCTCACCAAGCTATGTGACACTTACATTCTTTCTCATCAATCTACATGACACTTACACTTTCCTTCTCACTTTCTACTTTTTTCTCATACATACAAAGAAATCACATTTCTTTTCATCTTTACAAACAACTACAAACAAGGAACTTTAACACAAGAACTTTAACACTTGTACACACTGAGAAAAATTAAAATGTAAAAGCATGAAAATAAAAAATATTTTATATTTTTATATTTAAAAACCTTTCTTGCCCTTTTCTTTGTTGTGGGTTGATTCCAATTCACAACACGTTCATTGTTATGAAGAACAATATCACAGACAAAAATATTAAATTAACTTTGTGATAAAATTTTTAATAATAGCATTTATTGTCAATTTCACACACCCAAAAATTGTTTTTTTTATAATGAAGATAAAATTAAAATACTGCAATTACAAGGAAAATAAAATAAACAAACTGTATACTTACTTCAACGTCATAAATGTAAATTAATCCAAGAGTAAAAGGTAAATATTTCTTTTTAAAAAGCTTTTTTGTTATTGCGTGGTAAGCTTAAAATCATTGGCCCTTAGTCAGACAGGACATGCACAAGCTTTCTTGGCCTATTGTTAGAATCATCTTACCCCAGAATTAATTATATATGATTATAAATGATTAAATTATGATTACAAATCAAAACAATGTTAAGATATAAAGACTACTGTTTGATATACCTACTCCTTGATTACAGAAGAATTATATATATATATATATATATATATATATAATTATAAATGATTACATGATGATTACAAATAAAAATAATGTTAACATATATAAAACTCCTGATTGACACACTAGTTCTTGCTGACCCCAGAATTAATTATATTTGATTATAACTGATTAAATTATGATGACAAATAAAAATAATGTTGAAATATAAAAAAATAATGCATGCTCATGAATGATTCATCACTTGAATATTTTTATTTTTTCTTGCTAAATTATAGATGCATATTGTATGGTTGGAAATGTAGTACAATGTCTTCTGATGAGATGGAAAAAATGATTTATATAATCTTTAATCCATCTCCTTTTGACAGAATATCAGATTAAAAATCTTTTAAGATCATTATTTTTTGTCTGATTAAAAATAACAAAAATAAAATGAAGGAGAGATTAATAAAAATTAATAATTAAGACAATTTTTTGTCTTCATTATGTCACATTTTATTAATGAAAAATCAATGTTGAATGTGTGCTGCTTGAAGAGTATAAAATTTCAAATAACATAATAACGATGTGCTTAAAAGATTATACTTGGAAGATTAATAAGTTGATATATGCTTTAAATGCTGTTGATCTTTCTCCAAAAATGATGGGTTAATTAAATTTTATTTTAAATTAGGGCAGGTGAGGAACTGATCTGTTACTGGTAGCATATAACCCAGTACAATCTGCCACATGAACGGGTCATTGGTGTCTAAACCAGCTCCCCTACTAACTTTTCTGCTGGTAAGGAGGGTAACATGTCACTACCCAGGATGAAAAACAAGACCTCTCAAATGGTGGATGAGCTTCTTATATGAGCCAACATGTGTGTGTGTGTGTATATATGTATATATATATATATATATATATATATATATATATATATAAGGCAGGCTATGGTGAGGTCTCAAGATGGGGTCTAAGTTGAGTGTTAAGAAAAGTATCTAGCTTTGTAAAACCATGCCTCAAATCATTATGACAAATCCTTTGTCAGGTAGATCCCACCTTGCCTTGTGTGAGATTAATACCGGTCCTGCCTAAAAAAAAAACATGGCTGTGTATGTATGTAATCTATCCACTTAGTCGAGATATCATATCTTATTAATAATTTCCAATAAATAGACCTTTTTATTTTATCTGAAATTGATTAATTAATAGAATAAGTTCTAAAAATGCATCTGCTATAATTTGAATCTGTTTCATTTGTTTGTTTTACAAAATCATAATTTATATACATTTTTAAATTTTTTATTCACAAACCCTACAAGGTGTTAGTGTTAGTATTAGTCAAGGTATCCGTGTTAGTCAAGGTGTTAGTATTAGTCAAGGTGTTTGTGTAAGTATTATTCAAGGTGTATTAGTCAAAGTGGTAGTATTAGTATTAATCAAGGTATTTGTGTTAGTATTATTCAAGGTGTTAGTATTAATCAAAGTGTTAGTATCAGTATTATTCAAGGTGTTAGTATTAGTCAATATCTTAGTATTAGTATTAGTCAAGGTGTTAGTGTTGGGACCAAGATGATGATCATCAAGTTTTGTAATGTTGTCCAGGGTGGTTATTGAAAATAATAACTATAATGGCAACTTACAAAGTATAAGGGTTTATTTTAAACAAAAGCAATAGAAGTAGATATTTGCAAGTTCATCTTATGCTGGAAATCAAGCGATATTTACCCGACCTTCCCAAGAAGGAGGATGTGGCACAAGGCCGATTTTTATGAACCAATAGGCTTGGGCAAAAATTCCCCATAGACCCTGCATACACAAGGTTGGGTTTGTCTCCCTCCCCAGACAAGACTCTGCCCTTCAGCATAGCCTCGTCTGGGTTCTTCTGTGAGTTGATGTCTTGATGCTGGCTGGAAAACAAGAAGAGACCAACACCATAGATGATTATGTTACTACTGGACCAATGCATTTAATAGAGGTGTATCAGTTCTTTGTATACTGAGGGTTATCAGTTTGTTCCCTACAACATTAAGGTATAAAACATAAAGGGATTTGGGGAGGATTTTTTTATATTGCAGGAAAATAAAGTATTTGAAATCTAAGCAACCCTAACCCGATTTTAATTATTCTGAGAATAAAATAAAAAATGAAAATAAAAAATAAATTGACAAGGGCAACGGAACAAGAACAATTTATCCTTGTAGATTAAATAAAGGCATCAGTTGAAATTTCTCTGAAGGTTACCCGAATTGACCATCACTTGATGAGGGCCCAAGGGCATAACAGCCAAAACATTGTGATAACAACAACAAAGATCAGGACAATGGTCTTTGTGCAAATAATGTGAACAATGATAACTCCTCATCCCAGAAATTCAGGCAGAAAAATAAATACTTTCATCGTAATTATTCTGATGAACTTTCCATTTTGGTACTGAGAGTTTATGAATTTAAGTACACGGTGGAGTAATGGATAGCGGCTCAGATTGAAGAATCAGAGAGCTGAGTTCAAATTCCAGTCGAATCCGTTACATTCACTTACATGCTAATACCCTTGGGAAAGGTATGAATCCTCTTCTTCTCCTACCAGCTATGGGTAAGTAGCAGGACGGACTGGGTTCTGTAGCCTTGGATGGCAACTGGTCTACTGCAGAAAGAAATGGCAACCTATTGCAGGGAAAAAAATCTGCGTCATCAGTCATGTATTGAAAGATACATGATTGCTTAAGCATGTATCACATATGGCACGTAACTGACTGACTAAATTGGCAGCAAGGTCTCATTATTTTACAGTTGAAATGGCTAGTAATTTCTATGCTAACAGTTTTTTCAGCACACTTCTCGCTTGTGGAATTCTTTTCTGGCTTCTTGCTTTCCAGCCAAGTTCAATCTTCAAAAATTTAAATGCAATGTCAATCGTTATCTTTTGTCTTCTTAGTTCCTGTTCTTTTGTTGTTCTCACTCCTTAATAATGTTTTCCTTTTAAATTCTTTCACACTCAGTAACACCCTGTGTCTTAGTGACTTTATTGCCTCGCTTGGGGTGAAATGATTAAAAAATAAATAAATAAATAAATATAACTTAGTGATGTCTATAGCTGTGAATGCTAAATCCAGAGTTGTTCAACCAAAAATTACTGACTCTTAAAATAATGTTACAATGTTACCAGGCTGGGCCGGTGAAAGGGTTTCATACCCACCAATCTAGGATACACTCCCCTCTGAATCTATGATACATGGGCCCCCAAATCTACTACATCTCAATTTTCATGAGGATTTTATTGTAATTTAATTATGTACAATAATGGATCATATGCGATGTAGGTGAACTAGAGAAACTGAATATAAATACAATCTAAATACAAATTAGAGACATCATAATAGATCATTCTATCTTAAATGCTTTGTGGCACATTTTAAAGTCAACTTGAGATTTTTCTAGTTAAAAAGTTTAATAATTTTAACACATTTTAACACATTCAATATTTGTGAATAAAGAATAATGACTTTTATATAGTGTTTTATTGAGACTTAGCATGAGCAAAACAAATTCACGGATTTGGATGAAAAAAATGATTCCAGAATGATGTCAAAATCAGCAAAAATAGTTCATCCTTTAAAAGTTTTCAAAACAGTGGAACACAAATTTTAATGCTGCCCAAAAGTCAGCATCTATTTCAACAATTCATTGCAAAAGCATTTCTATTTAGAATACTGGATTTATATTTCTGGTTAGATAATGTTAAAAGTAAGGAAAAAGAATGTAAATGAAGGAAAGTAACATTGAGTACAAAAAGGAATAATTATATGAAATCTGTTTGATAGGGAGGAATTAAATTAACATTTTAGAAAAAAATTATTTTTAGTCCAAAATACACATGAAAAATAGCAGATTTAAAAACAATACACAATGCGAATAATGCAAAGATATGAGATAGAAGATGAAGAGAAAAAATAAAAGCAAGAAGAAAAAATTATGAAACTGTTATAGAATGAAAAAAATGTTATAGTGAATGGAACAGAAATGACTCCCACATGAATCTTTTGTCTGTTCAGTCCAATCTTCAATTTGTTTACTATTATTATTATTATTTTAATATTTGCTATGATTATTCCTGAATAAGATTTTATTTTTTTAAATAAATTTGTACATTGCAATTATTTGATTTTCTCTTTTTTTTCCTTTCAACTTTTATGGCTTTTTCTTTAGCTTTTCTCATTTTTTTCACGTTTTGAATAGAAATTTAAATTGTCAGGTAATTAAATAGCAAATATTTCATAAAGTTCTTTTAATGCTTCTGAAAAGATTTTCAAAGAGGATTTTTACAAAAAGCAAAAAAAAACAGATAACAAAATTTTACAAAATTTTCGCCAACATTATTCCTATGTTTTTCAGGCTTATGGCCATATGATGTTGAAATATTGGTTCCCATATGATCACTGAAGTTAAGCAATGTCGAGCCTGGTCAGTACCTAGATAAATGACCATTTGGGAATACCAGGTGCTGTAAGTGTGGAACTGTGGATGGTATAACAAATAATGGCTCAGAATTGTTAATCAAAGAGCCAAGTTCCAATTCCAATCAGGTTCATTAATGCTCACAGGGATTTTTAAGAAATTAAGATTTCACATAAAAGTAATGTTTTGTGCTTTCTGTATGTGTACAAAAAACATGATCACTGCTTATGAAAAATGCAACACCAAACACTACTACATCAGGTGTGAGAAACTTAAAGGAGAGGATACATCGTCAATGACATCTCCGTGAGTGTGAGAAGGAAAATTCAGTAAGCTATCAGTTTCTACCAATGACAATGTGCTTTGATTAAAATGTTACAATACATATATAGTATTTGTATAAAAACAAAACGTGGATACTGATCACAATTAAATGTAATGAATACTGAAAAAAGTCAGCATTTTATTTGTAATGTTGCAACACAATAATCATAGCCATGTTGCTTTCTGAAATTATCCATTTGTGACAAGTCATGTCAGCACCTAAAAAACTTTCGGATTTTGGAGGTTTTCAGATTTTAAAATTTTGGATAAAGCATGCTCAACCTGTACTACTGAGTAGTGGGTTTGATCCTGTTATATGTTGTATATGTTTGAAAGAGAACAAACAAAAACACAAAGTACTGCCAGTAAAGTGAAAAGAAAAGGAGACATGATATGTTAAAATAAAATTCTCTGTTTTGCCAATATAATGGATCAAGGCTTAATGGGAAGTAACCTGGAGGATTGGAGAGTTGATTGTATACAGGCTTGGCATTGAAACTTGCGTAGGATCCATTAAACAAACTTGGTGTTGAAGCTTGTGTAGGGTCCATTGTCTGGGAGACCACTAGTGAACTCTGTAACTGCCTGCCTACTGACTTGATTGTCATGAGTGGATCCTTTTAAGTAGTCAGGGTAGATACATGACTCAGCCTTTTTTTGTCATGCTTTTGCTTTAGTGGCAATGTTCGTGAGTGCTCCATTATTTAAATTGTATTTTAGATTTTTGGGGAGATTTGTTTTGTGTAGGCACCTCCACAGATTCGCTAAAAAGATTAGCATGCCATGATGAAAAAATGTTGCAAACTTAATAAAAACAAAGTTTTGACCATCAAAATTTTTATGTTATTATTAAGAGGAAAGGCCAAAGGATATTTTGATTATTAAATTATATTTTTTGATTCTTTTTAGAACATTTGAAATTTTGATTTTTGCAGCAGTATAGTAAACATTAGTATAGGAAATTTTAGCGTCTTTTTGATGGCAAAAAAACATATTGATTTGGAAATTTTTGCAAAAAATTAAGTAATTGTCAGATTTTAATGAAACTTTCAGGACTTATTCACAAATGAATGAAATTATTTTAGAAATGTTTCTTTTTTAGAAAATCTTGGTAAAAACATTCTTTTTTTACATCTGTTACTCCCCACTTAGTTAATTTTATGAAATTTTGAGAAATTAAATTTTCACCTCCTTAATATTTATATTAGTTAAAAACAGAATTCCTTGAAGAATTTAAATCATCAATTTTTTTTTGTAAAACAGGATCCCCAGTTACAGAAAATCTGCTATGAATCATAAAATAAAAAATGCAATAAAACTATGACATGATTTAATTAATTGCTTTTATGAATAAGATATATTCTGGATATAAATTTTTTTTGATGAATAATGAATTTTTACAAGAATTGTTTTCGTTTTTTTTAAATTTTAATTGGAATAATTAATAAGGTTTTAAATATTTTAAATTTCTGTATTAATTTTTACCAGTTAGGTGATATTGTTATTAAGTAAAAATTATATTTACTAATTATAAATGGAAAAGCTTACTACAATTCAGTGACTCCCAATATTTTAAAAAGATTATTAATTTTTTTGTGTGACAATTTTTGTAAATACAGACATTCATACATGACATTATCAGAAAATAAGAGCAAAAACTATAGTAAATTTAAAGCCAAAGGACCTAAAATTAAATAAAAAATTAGATTACTTAGAATATTTTCCTAAATTTTTAAGATTAATGAGTAGTTAAAAATTATATAAAAAAATATACACGTTATATTCCTCAATTAATTTTTACAGATGTATCCTTCTGCCCATAGGTAAAAATTAGATAAACTCCCTACTGTCAGTCAAGCTGTCAACATCCTAAATAAACACTTACCTCTGTGTTAAAAACATGCATTTCTGTGATATCTTAAACTAAAATTAAGTGATATTTGTTTCAAATCAAATTAATTAAACTTTAAAGCAGCTAATATTCCTCAAATAAACTTTCAGAAAAGTATATTTTATTTTTGAAAGATTTTTTAATAAAGAGAATCATATTGTGCTGACAGATGGCTAAAAATTGTACTAAAATCAACAATTTCAAAACAAAAACTCCTTCCAGTCAATTTAAATTAGTTTTGAAATACAGAAAAAATATTTTGCTTATTGAAAATATTAAATTTAATCTTTTAGTTTGAAATTAAATCTAAAATAAAAGCTTCAAAAATATTTCAATTTTTAAAAATTCATTTTATTAAACCTCAGTTATCAATCACGTTTCTTTGGAGGTACCTAGTTTTGTGAGCTGGATGTGATGCTTGGACCCCTATGCAGAAAGCAACTTTTTTATTTTTAATTTTGCTTTTTTTGTAACAATTGTAACATCCAGCCAACATGTTTTGGTAGAGAGTAAATCAGAAAGAGGTTTGATTTGAAGCAGAGTATGACAATCCTCACTTGGTGCCCCATAGCTATGTACCCAAACAAAGCTAGTAGCTAACAATGATTGCTTTCACATTGCAAAAAAATGTTTACATAGTACCTTGTTGTGATGTAATTGTTAGTAAACTATTCTCTCTGGTCTTACTTTACTACTGAGTTGAGTAGTGACGATCACGCTCAATAATGGGATCCTTAGTGGGTGCATTATGCTTGAAGCCTTGTGCCCAAACTAAATCATGCTTGTTAGATAACTAAACGACAATTCATGGTAACAAAGAGAAAATATTTGACCGATTCAATGAAATGCTGATATACGTCAAATAAAAGTAAAAAAAAAAAATCGTACGTAATGCTAAGTAAGAAGATGAATGTCCCGACTGATAAAACAAATTTAAATGAAAAGAACCACCCTAATCAAAAAAACAAAAACAACCCTAGAGAGAAGCACACACATATTGAAGGCACTTCTGTTTAATTTTAATGCCATATTTGTTGTTAGCGTCATGTAGTCTTTATTAGTGAGTTACGAACACAAAGTCTCAAGTACGGAGCACTCAGTGAGGATGGAACTCATTACTGTGGGTACACTACTTAATTATAATTGGTTTCTGGTGAGACAAGCTTGAAAACCATTCATTCAATCAACTGACCCATAGCCTACACGACAGATGTCTTTAGACTTTTTTTATTTTATTTATTTATTACCTTGCTTTTTCTAACAACTTATTGAAAAAATGTGATTATTCTTTTGATGTTGTGTTGTGTTTTTTCAGTTTTCACTTGTCAGTGTGTGCACGATATTGTCAGTTAAAAAAAAACACGTAATGTGACTTTTATTGTGAGTTTTTTTCTGTGACGTTTTTTCCTCTGTGGCTTATTTCCGATTCGAATTGAATTATGGCTTCAGATTTGTGAAACAATGCACTCTTTTCATCCGCGCTCTTTCATGTACCTGTCTAAGAAACGTAAATAAAACTGATTTATAAAAAATATCAAAAGAAAAAGAACAATTCATTACAATTTTTATTTTCTTTCATTTCAATTACAATTGAATATGTATATAAATTTCTACTTTTTTACCGCTTTTTTCTTACTGTAAATTTTGAAATCTCTACCAGCCCCAGTCCACATTGTTATAAGTTATAATAACTACACATACTGTTCGTTGCACATTTTTTTCTCATTCCCGCTTCTTTCTTAAATTTCCCGGTCGGTTTGTCTCATCCCCTTCCGCCCACGACCGAATTCGTCATTAGGGATTGGTTACTTCATCATTCACACATAGACTACCACACCTCTTTGACCTCAGAAGCAGTCGAGCCTAAATCAACCGTTCAGTTTTTCACTGAAGTTAGTTTCTTCCTAAGCGCCCAAAATCGTTATCCTATTCATTCTTCTTATCTTACGTGTTTTAAACGACCTTGCGTTTCATTCTAAGAAAAGAAAATGGTTGTAAATATTAAAAGAAAAGTTCTGGCTATCTATCTATCTATCTGTAGGGCCGGAATATGACCTTTTGGGGCTAACTAGTCTAATGGAATTCTGCCCCCGCCCCGAGCCACCTTTTAACACGTACGCACCTGTCTTGAATATTTTTTACTTGTGATTCACTTGTAATCTTTTGCAAAAACTAGAATAGCTATCTTGTTTGTCAATAAAAATATTCTTTCTTTAAATACCACCATTTTATTGCAAACCAAATTTGCACATATTTCAACACAACCATAGTAAAAAAAAAAAAAGATGAGAATAATAAAACAATCAAAATAAAATAAATATGAGTTTGTCATTGATATCATTTCAGTTTATGAAACCATTTAGAAGTTCATTGCTTTATAAAAGTACTATTTGTGAATTAATAGAATTTTTTTAATCAAAAAAAATCTAATGTTTAATTTTTAGGCCTAGTGAAAGTGTCAGGATTCAAAAACATTTTTACTTTTATTGTCCTGAGCTTGAATTCACAAAAAAAGTCGACAAAATTTAACTATAGTATAGAGTGGGGTGGGGGTGTTGAAATTATTATCAGCTCAAAACCCAAGAGACCATCCCTTCAGGTAGTATCTCTCCTTCAGAAGAGGGCTGGGGTCATTAGCTGGCATCCCTAAAAGGGAAAGTGCCGAGAGGGCCTGAGCAATATTTGTATGGTGTTTCCAGAAATGCCACATTAGACTCTGACCTTGCACCACATTCTTTTACTACATGGACACACAGATAAAAGTACCTACTCTTGTTTTCTTTTATCTTGAATCTTATCTTATATTGAAGATAATATCTTAAAAATAATCTCAAACAATAATTTGACTTTGAGTAAAACCCCAAACCAAGACCCACTATGAGTAAGCATTTTTAGTCACTCTCCACAATATCGATGTTTTATCATAAGTAGGTCTAATAAGCTCAGCAGAATCAGTATTACCCCCCACCCCGAACCCTACCAACCAGAAAGCCTGATTGAAAGCCCTGGACAGTGCATCATGACCCTCACTATCTTATCAATATTTGCTTTTTTCTACCTACATTAATTTATGTTACAAATTAAACTAAGCACAATTGACTTCTAAAGGATGAAAAATTTTTGTGAATTTTGATGTCATTCTGGGTTCTTTTTTTTTTGTCCAAATGTGTGAATTTGTTTTGCTTATGCTTTTGAAAAAACAAATCATGAAATTCACTATTTTTTATCCATAATGTTGAATGTGTTAAAATTCTTCAACTTTTTAACAAGAAAAAACTCAAGTTGATGTTAAAAATTGCTGCAAAAATTGAAATTATGAAAATAAATTGAGATATATTAGAGAGGGGTCCCCATATGATAGCTATCACAAGACCCTTACACCGGCCCTGAAGCTGAGAATAGGTTAATAACCATTGTGTGTGTGTGTGTGTGCGTGTGTTATTCCAGCTTCAGTTGTTAGCATTTCAGTTGTTTCACATCCAACTATTGTATGAAGGAAAATTAAACTGGATAGTGAGTGAGTCAGCTAAGTACTACTAGTATAACAGTGATTTCCAGTTATTTATTGTGGGATCATGCTGGCAATGTGTCACTTGCAAAACTTAAATGTCTGGGGCCTCTTTCAGAGTTTATGGTAAAAAAATCACTAATTAGCTAACAAAATTATGTTACTACAATATTTCTGCAACATTACATCTTCCTCCTCTATGCACCATGCCACTTCAGGATCATGGCTCTCTATAACTTCCTGTCCTTTGTTGCCCTTAACAAAGTTTCTCTTTTTGGTATATGTTGTGGATTCCGGGATGAAATCCGGTACCAAATAATAACAAACGCCAAGAATGAATATAGGAAATAAATGTATTAACGTAATAATACAAACTGGTAATAAAGGTTAGTAGTTCCAGGAATGGAGGTTAGTAGGAAAATATATATATAGTCCTTGGTATCGACATATCGCTGTATGACTTCTTACTGAGTCTAAGTGCTCGTTACTGTGACTCTTGTGCTACCCTTCTCTGTATGTGACTCTTCTACTGACTGTCTTCTACTACTACTGTTCGGGTATTCACTGGCAGTTGTATATGTATACCCTGGGTGAGTCCTTTTGTGTAAAAAGGGGAGACCCCTCAACAGTATATCTCCCAGTCCCTGTTCTGTCAACCATTCACATAAGCTCATTATGTAAGTTATGCTCTGCTTTTCTTTGTCCTTTCTTGCTATCTTGTGAGTGTCAAATTTTCCAAGCCCCCTTTCCTCATTATATGACCTAGTAATTACAACTATCTCTTTCTGATTATAAGTAAAAGTATATCCATTTTGTTTCCATTTTTTCCTTAAAATCTTCTGGTTGCTCATGTGTTCTGTCTCTGGTATTCTCAGCATAACACTGTAAAACCACATTTCTGTTGTCTCAAGTTACTTCTCCATCTGTGAGGAGATTGTCCAACATTCACTGCTATTTTAGGACGACTGATATTGCATATCAGTTCATGTTATATAGGAATAAAGTGCCACTGCTGACACTGAGGTTTGAACACAGATCACCAGAGAGCAAACACAGGTGATTCCATTTCTAATAAGTAGACCATGTGATCACAAAGGAAATGTATATATGGGAATTAGCGTGGCGTCTAATTCATCACCTTTTCTATTCTATCCTCTATTACTATACGGATCACTCTTTCTACTCTATTACTATATTGCTATTCTCTATACTATTCACTATACTATTTCTCTATTTGGATCACTACATGGGCTACTATTTGAGCAAGTATTATCGAGCAAGTACTGTTAGTGCGAATGCTATTCAAAAATGTCTGACACCAATATTGTTCAACGGCATTACTATAGTTGTATCGGTGATTACAAAGTTTCTACAACAACAAGCATTACAAAATTGACAATGAGTATTCATTGACATTACAAAAGTGGCAACAAGTGTTTGTTGACATCACAAAACTTCAGTACTCTTAATTTTGTTTTCAATGAAAATTTCCTGTTTCTTAATACTTTGCTTAACTTTTGGAAGACATTTTTTGCTATCATAATGTGCCATCATATTTCAGTATTATGTTTTTTTAGACTCCCCACAACATGCCTGCAACATTACCTTTTATTGTTGCAAATAGATTGCTTGTTGCATTAACGGAAAATGGATAATAAATTTACAGGAAGAGAGAATGTGCATTTCCTTATTAGGGATGCTTGATAAAAAAAAATATGAAAATAATTGTTTTACCCCCTGATGCAGAATCTTTTAGTTACAACACTTTGCAATATTATGATAATATTGTGACAACATTGAGGATGGACAGTCAGTTTGGGGGTCAGGAAAATAGTTGATTGTAACATTACAGTAACATCACCACAATGCCACATATCTCCCAACCAAAATACAACATGTCCGCAATGGTGCAAGAATGTTCTGTGTTAGCTGAGTAGGTATATCTTCTGTGGGAGATGTTTTGCAGTTAGGGAAAAATGTTCTGTTAGTAACTCCTGGGTATATAGATGTGGCTGAGAAAATAAAAGGACTAGATAAAAGACTGTGCACACAGTGCTTGTCATTTTTTTAGCATATTGAATATGAATGGGAAGACAATGTGTAAAATATATTACAATGTTCTAATTCTTTGTGGCAACCTGTGTCCCATTATTTTAAAACACAAATATTTATTTGAGTGAGAATGTTGCTGGAAAGAGAAAAAAGCTGAGCAGTCATTTTGAGTGAGTGAATGAGAAAGTGACAGACAAGGATGGACATCACTTTCAATATGTCTTAAACTCATTATGTCTTCAATATAGCTTAAACTCATTCTAGGGGGTGCAGTTTATCAGGGTCTCTCTTTTAGGCTCTCTACTATCTATTTGGTAACCTTTATCTCTTGTCTATCAGTTTTAATTGGCTACTCCCATTCCTGAAGTCTTCTTTCAAGCTGACACCACAATTCCTATGCTGTAACTTATTCTACTTATTATTATTCTAATATTCAAGGCACTCACATGGCCTGATGCCACTAAAATACATCTTCACATATATACACTTATGTTCAAAAGAGTCTTCAATATGAAATAGAAATCAAACTTCCTTTCTGATCTGTTGTTACAGATTATTGTATTATTATTTTCTTTTACTCTTTTTCTGATCATCATAATTTAAGTGTCCTGTGGAGGTTTAACTTTAGGTTCAAGTGTGCCATGAAATAAAAAAGGTTGAAAAACACTGCCATATTGAATAAAAATGAGAAGACAATGTATAAAAAACATTACAATGCTCTAATTCTTTGTGGCAACCTGGATCCCATTATTTTAAAACACAAATATTTATTTGAGTGAGAGCATGATTTGCTGGAAAGAGAAAAAAGCTGAGCAGTCATTTTGAGTGAGTGAATGAGAAAGTGACAGACAAGGATGGACATCACTTTCAATGTCTTAAACTTGTTATGTCTTCAATATAGCTTAAACTCATTCTAGGGGGCGCAGTTTATCAGGGTCTCTCTTGGAGGCTCTCTATTCTCAGTTTGGTAACCTTTATCTCTTGTCTGCCAGTTTTAATTAGCTACTCACATTCCTGAGGTCTTCTTGCTACCCACACACTTGGCCTGACACCTGTTGCAGAGGCAGAAATGGGTAACCTGGAAAACAGAACCTTGTTGCTTTTACTGTTGTGGAGGTTAATTCCTTCTCTGCTTTGGGTAAACATAAATCCAAGTAAAAAGAAAACATTGAATATGGGAAAATAAATGTATAATTTATTTAGATATATACAAAACTAGTAACTTCTATCTGTCGCTGTGGCTAAGGCAGAAGGGAGAGAGAATGGTGAAATTAGAAGTGAAATAGACATTGGTGATGACTGTTGTTGTTGGTGATGTTTCTCTCTCAGCATGTTGGTGTTGACATGAATGCTGATCTGTGTTGTGTCACTCTCTCCCTCAGCTTGCTGGTGTTGACATCAAACACTGGTCTGTTTTGGGTTTGTTTGAATTAGAGAATATATAGCCTCAATCAGCTCTGAATTAAGGTTTTAGTTTTTGGAGTAAGAGCAGCTCTGGCTGATCAATAAATTATTCAATTTCAATTCGTGGAGCCTATACACTATATTTTTAAGCAGTCTGCTTTGGACTGTCGAGCGGTCAACATCCAGTTTGTGTAGAAAAATGTAAGCAGTGCGACACACTACATTTCCTATTATTTAACTTATAATATTCAAGGTATTAAAAACACTTCCAATACTTTATATTGTAACATGTTATGAAATTTGTGCCATTCTTTTTAGTTTAATTTCATTTTGTCCAAAATTTTAAACAATTGCAGATTCTATTATTTAACTTATAATATTCAAGGTATTAAAAACACTTCCAATTGCAGATTCCTCTGTAACTGCAGCTTATACTTTATCACTAAATGACTACAGCTGTAGGGCATCTGTTAGTATGCTTAACTGAAAACAGAGAATTCACTTGCTTAACACTTAGCAATCATCATGTCAGGATCAATTTGCCATGTAAATTATACATTCATTCCAAATATAGTTAATTATAAATTCATTAATGTTTATGTTTCATGCATAAAGCTTTGAAAAGAACAACAATAAAATTGAATAAAAAAGCCAGCGGAAATGACAAACATGATAATGAAAGTTTCAAGTATACATCGTCATGTTGCTTAAAAATTCTTACAATTTTAATTGGCTAATTAAGCTTGATGAGCTTTTAAAATAATAACACTTAATAGCAGTCAAGTGAGACAAACAGACCAGGCTGTAATAACCAGAATAATTTTAGGAGTAATTGATTGTTAATGTGTGTGCATATGTTAATGGATTTGTTAATGTGCAAGTGCATATGTGGATATGACATATTTCTGTTCTCAAATTTGTTTTCGTATTTGCAGTATATAAAAAGTAGGCTTGTTTATATGCAAATGTCATAAAAGTATAAGTAAATGTAAATTCAAGTGAAAAGGGGGTTGGGCAATAGGTAACAGAAAATGGAATTCAACTTCAGATAGCATTTGAAATGCTGATGTTGCAGGACATCAAGCAGGTGCTGCCAACCCCGCAAACAGAAAAATTTATGTAGGATAATACGATTGAAGCAAGGATAACAAAGGCGAGGGTTTTAAAATCTAAGCCAAATTTTATTCAACAATTTGGCAAAAGTATGTACAGGTATTGTTTTGAGTAATCCGATATGAAGTTGGGGAGTGCCAATCGAAAGATCGTCTTGTTTCGGGGCAGCAGACCAGAGGCAGACAAGGCAGTGCTGAGGCAGCCTGTTCGTCCTTAGGGTGACAGTCACAAGGGATGCAGCTTGGTAGTATCTAGAAGAACTATCGCATAAGAATGTAGCTTGTCAGCCCTCAAAAGGACTATCGTATAAGAATGTAGCTTGTCAGCACTCAAAAGGACTATCGTATAAGAATGTAGCTTGCCAGCCCTCAAAAGGGCTATCGCATAAGAATGCAGATGTCAGCTCTCAAAAAGGCTATTGCATAAGAATGTAGCTTGTCAGCTCTCAAAAGGACTATCGCATAAGAATGCAGCTTGTCAGCTCTCAAAAGGGCTATCACATAAGAATTGGTCTGGGCTGCTGCTGCTGAGTTTGGCAACCAGGACTGGGAGCGGCTGCCTTCACTGGTGGCTGCTGCTGGGCTTTGGCCTGGTCAGCTGCTGCTGGGCTCGGCTTGGCTGATTGCTGCTGCTGGGCTCAGCTTGGCTGACTGCTTGTGGTCAGCAGAGTGGGGAGCATGTCGCTCTACCCCGGAGCCAAGATATTTGGTGGAAAAAAAATCGGCAAATTTCTTACAATCTAAAAATATTTTCTGGCTTTAAATAACCTGTAAAAGTTTGATAAGCCATAGAAAATAAATGAATGTATCCATCAAATCTGGATACATCAATGGTGTCTCCTGGAATTATTGAGTCGTTCTGGTCTTTCAACAATCTGACACCCTCACCCAGATGACCCAGAATTGATCACAACCCAGCTTGTGTTCAGATGCCTCTTTTTTCACCTACAGGTTTTGTCTCCTGATGCACGCAGCCTTTCTATCCAGTTTGATGGCTCTTCATCAACTTACTCCTCTGGTGTCTATCATGTTGCAGTTCCTGTATTTTACTACAATGGCTTCTCACTTTTATTGCTGCCCATTGCTCTGAGATTCTTCCACTGGCTCACCATGATTTGTCTTTCTCATGTTATTTAGCTCTCTTTCCACATTCAAACATTCATATCTAATAGATGGTGTGTTCAGCATATAATCATAATAGAACCAATGCAAATATGAATTTGTATTGTTACTGTTATTCCATAACTTATTAAAACTAATATCCTATTGTTATATGTGGCTAAGGAAAACCAAAGCATATCAATCTATGGAAGGTTAAAGGGGTAAAAATTTTTACCTTGTAAAAATATTCAAAGAAAAAGGAAACTAAAAGAAGAAAGCAGATGAAGTGTAAGAGAAAAAAATTTTATATTCCAGAAATTGTTGAGATGATTTACAAAAATTGTTTTTCCTTTTTTTTTTATAGTCTATTTTCTTATGAAGAGTTTTTACATAGCAGGAAATAGACTAGATGCAGAAAGATTTCTTAACACTGACTTGAACCGCTACATCCATCTGCTACTCGTACTATCATGCAGACTCTCACTTTCACTGACTACTTGATATGTTGTTCTTTTATTTATATCTCATGCATGAATGTAGTAGTAGACAAAATGTGCATGAATATTTAACAGAAAAATGCTGTTTTATTTGAAATTATGTTACATGAAGAGTGTAAAATTTCTATAAACTTAATAACTACGCATACCTAAAAGCTGAAAATTTGCAGATTAATAATTTGATATATTTTCTAAATGCTCTGTAATTTTCCTTTCTCCATAAATTATAAATTAATTAAATGTTTCAGTTGATATCCACTGAGTTGGGATATGTCTTATTAATAATTTCCAATAAGAAGACATTTTTTTGTTTTGTTTGAAACTGATTATTTAATAGAATATGTTCTAATAATGTGTCTGCTATAATTTGAATCTCTTTAGTTTGTTACACAAAATCTTAATTTATATAGATTTTTAAATTTTTTCTTTGCAAACGAACAAATGAAAATGATAAAAATGTTGTTAATACTCCAAACAATTCACATAATTTTAAGAATATGTCAAACAAAGTTTGTCTTGGTGTATTTTAAAAGGCAAGCTGATTTCTAAGTTGCACCCAACCATGTGACACATCACACACATGTATAGGCTACAGCTAAGCACGTGAGTGTTTTTTTAACCTCTTTTTGAATTATCTGTTTAAACATTTTCTCTTTCTCATCTTCCATATGTTTAAAATCAGCGGTTCTCAGAGTTTGAGGTCACATTCCTACTCTTATGATCCTAGGTCTTCTAAATTCCTTCCCACTTTTCAATTGTCATTTCATAATGTGCTGTAGAATGTTAGTTAAACAGTAGTAGTGGTTCTCTGAGTCCCAGTTATCTCCTCTTTGCAATCCTAGGCTCCCTTAATTCCACTTCCATTTTGAATTGCCATCTTGTAATTTTTTCACTAATATAGTTTTCCAGTGGGAATTATTGATTTCAGCGTATTAGTTAAGATAAAAAAAACCCTGGAAAACCACTTCTTGAATTTCTTCTGTGGTCCATGATTTTTAAACTTCAATAATTGAATAATCCTAAATGCAATTAGGTCAGAAGCAGAAATGTTTTTAATACATCATTGCTTTAACATTAGTGTATATTGGTGTTTCATTACACACATGCACACACACATATACAGTGTAGAGAGTACATTCTTTCTCAGTTTAGAGTTCCGTCCCTGGCTGAAATTCCTTTGTAATTCATCTCTTGGCTAAAATTCCTTCCTTTAGATTTAAAATTATTTCTCTAGAAGCAGGGACAGTACAAGGGTCTCATGGGCTTCCACTGAATCTATGATACTGAGCCCCCCTAAATCTATGATATGAGGGGGGCACTCTACTACATCTCAATTTTCATGTGGTAGTATTCATATAAAATACAAATTTTATTGTAACATAATTATGTATAATAATGGCTCATATGCAATATAGGGGAACAATTAAACTAGAAAAATTGAAAATAAATACAATGTATCTAAATACAAATTAGAGCCATGTCATAATAGATCATTCTATCTTAAATAAATCAACAATGTTTTGTGGTAATTTTTAACGTCAACTTGAGATTTTCTTGTTAAAAAGTTGAATAATTTTAACACATTCACCATTATGGATAAAAAATAGTGAATTTTATATTCTAGTGTTTTTTTTTAAGACTTAGCATTAGCAAAACAAATTCACAGATTTAGATGAAATAAAATCCCAGAATGACATCAAAATCTGCAAATATTTTTCATTCTTTAATAGTCAGTTGTGCTTATTTTAATTTATAATGTATATAAATGTAGGTAGAAATAAAAGCAACTGTTGATAAGATAGTGAGGGTCACAAAGCACTGCTGGATCCACCAATCAGGCTCCCTCCAGGTCGGTGGGGGGGGACGCAGATAGTACATATACTAGCCCTGCCTGGAAGCAAAGGGCCTCCTATCTGGGAATCACTTTTTTAGATTCCTTTTTCATACTAAAGTGATCTGTAAATATTTATTTGGTTATTTCCCATTGTCATCTAAATTTTCCTTGAACATAAATATACTATTTCTTAATGTAGTGCTTGTCTTGAAAACACACACACACACACACACACACAATTATATATACAGAATTAATGGATTTTATTTTATTTTATGACATATTTTTATTATCTCATACATTATTTTTAGTGGATACCTATATTTGAGTTGAAGCTCAGTTTTATTTTAAACTATTTATTTCATCTACCAGTCTTCACGCCCAATAAAACTTATTAAAGAAAATGTCCCCTCTGCCAGGATTTGAATCTGTGTCCCCCTTTGCAGGAGAAACCACTGTATGATCTGGCATGCTTTAACCGTGTAGCTACTATTTAAAATAAAATGGAATGCCTACTCAAATATGGGCATCCACTAAAAATAACATTTGAAGTAATAAAAATATGTTGACTTAAAAAATCATAACCATTTTGACAGTAACCCTTTAATTTGATTGGCTCTTGAGCCATGTACTGAGTGAACTTCAGCATTAAAACATAAAATTAAAAGTTACATCTACATTGACTATATTAATATATTTCTTATTTTATTACCAAAATTTCTATAAATTAAATGTGACTTTGTTATATAGGAATAAAGTGTCGCTGCTGACACTTGAGTTTGAACATAGATCACCAGTGAGCAAACACAGGCGATTAAGTAGACCACATAACCATAGAGGAAAAGCATATATGGGAATTAGCTTGGTGTCTAACTGATCGCCATTTCTACTCTATCCTCTATTACTATATGGATTGCTATTTCTACTCTATCCTCTATTACTATATGGATTTCTATTTCTACTCTATCCTCTATTACTATATGGATTGCTATTTCTACTCTATCCTCTATTACTATATGGATTTCTATTTCTACTCTATCCTCTGTTACTATATGGATTTCTATTTCTACTCTATCCTCTGTTACTATATGGATTTCTATTTCTACTCTATCCTCTATTACTATTCAGATCACCATTTCTGTTCTATCCTCTATTACTATATGGATCGCTATTCTCTATACTATTCACTATACTATTCAGATCACTATATGGAGTACTTTCCGAGTGAGTATCATTGAGCAAGTACTATTAGTGCGAGTGCTATTCGAAGGCACCTGACACCAGCATTGTTCAACAGCTTACTATAGTTGTATCTGCAATTGCAAGGTTTCTACTACAACGAGCATTACGAAAGTGGCAACAAGTGTTTGTTGACATCACAAAAGACTTTTTCTTATGTTATCTTTCCTAACTAGAAGCCAAAATGGTGATTTCTTTTTGAAACTTTTCCTGTGACTATTTGATAAAATCAAATCTTCAGTCACATAACTTTGCAGTATATTGTTATAATTGTTCTATTTTATTATTAGTTATTGTTCTTAATTTCTTATTGTGCCTAATAAGATCTCTCCAGTAGAACGAATCGGATCTTTTCTGTGAATTCACCCCAAACAATGTAAAGTTACTTTTCATAAATATTAATTCACCCTCTTTTGAAATATAAATTTTAAATCAAAGTTTGTTTTTACTAAATTTTTGGCACTCTTTTGAAATTATAAATTTTAAATCAAAATCACAACAACTGCAACCCTCAGAATGGAAAATTACCAAAAATCAGGGAGTTATTCACATTTCATAAGTGTGGATGATATTCAAGGTACTAACAAAGAATTTTTTACAATTTAAAAAAAAATAGAAAAAATTTGGTTTTTGTTTGTTTATCAGAATGAGTGTGAATGCTGACCTCACATTTAGAAATAGTGTGCCTGAGGTTGCCCACATTTAGGGTGATTACAAAAGTCAACCCAACCAGAATGCAATGGAAGGGTCTTGCTCTGGGAGAATTTGGTGTGAATTTTAGTAAATATAAATTCTTTTTATTTTGGGGTGAATTAATATTTTGGAGTGAATTAACAGAAAAGATGCAATGAATCTTCTATCTGTCACATAATTTTTATTACAGTATATTGTTATAATTGTTTTATTTTATTACTAGTTATTGTTGTTAATCTCTTAATGTGCTCAATTTATAAATTAAACTTTATTATAGCTATGTGTGTATATCTTAAAAAGTAGTCTTTAGGAAGCTCTCTACTTAAAGGATTATGGGAAGCTTTTGTCAATGATCTCAAGTGGTTTGAGCTGAACTGAGCTGTGGCTCAGAAAAATAGATTAGCTCTATTGATCCTGATCTAAACAAGTTTCATAAGCTCTTCAAGTCTGTCAGTTCAATCAGACTTAAGTGATATCATACTTGTACTGCTTTCTTCTGACTCATTCTAACACTTCTGCTCGACCTTGTTGCCGTTTGCACCAATGGCAGTATCTTACAAACAAATAATATTTGTTAACATAAAATAAATAGCTCACAAGTTAAATATTTAAGCAAGATACAAGAATGTTTGTAAATAAATTTCTAGTGCAAAGCTTATTAACCACGCATATATGTTTATCCCAAATTATGAAAAAATTATTCATCATTATTATAGATATATACTAGTTTTAACCTGTGAAAATTTCAGTTTTCCTATTTTAATATTCTGATAAATCTCAATTCTTAAGCTAATGATTGAGTAAGCTCATGGTGTATTCTGTGACAATAAAATATCTATAGAAATTCCCTATTGCATCTTTAAATATTTGAGCTTAACAACTTTAACAAAATATTGCAATAACAATCATAAATATAAATTATGATTATCATTTTAAGAAGTGAGTACAAATGAAAATATTTAAAATTGATAACTTTTTCCATTTCACTGAAACAGCCTTAAACATTTCTATATTCCCTTCTTTCTTTCTTTTTTCTTTCTTTCATTCATTCATTTTCTAACAGAAAACAAGTAGTGTTTTTCCCCTCTTTCCACATGATCAAAACAGAATAGTCTATTATTTATGAGGTATTGACAGGAAATATTAAATATTTCTATCTTCTCTTCTTAATTTCTTTTTTTGTTTTCTCACTGAAACCAGGTAATGTTTTTCCCCCACTTTCCATGCAATCAAAACAGAATAGTCCATTATTTATGAGGTATTGGCAGGGTGTAATGGCCATGCGAAGAGAGGAACTAGCACAATTATATTAGGTTGGTGCAAAAATAATGTCGTTTTTTGACGTTCGACTTCATGTGAGAAAACGACATTATTTTTGCACCAACCTAATAATAGGATATTTTATTACTTTAAATTTTATTTTTAATGGATACTCTCTTTTGAGTAGATACTCTGTTTATTTTAAACAGTATTTATTTCATCTACTGGCTTGTATATTTGAGAAAACTTAAAAAAGAAAATATACCCCCTGGCATGATTTGAAACTGCATCCTTCTTTTCAGGAGCAACCACCATCTGATCTAGTGTACTTTTACCACTCAGCTATGAATAGTGCCATGATAAGCCAAGGTTCTATTTTGTCTTTATCAGATAGTGACTTCAAGTAACACACTTTAGAATTAAGCCAATCATTTGATTGGCTTAATTCTAAAGTGTGTTAGTTTTTATTTTTCTATTAAAAATTGTGTGCATTTTGTGTCTTCTATAATGTCTGTGCATGAGGTATAGATAAAAGGGCAACATATTGAGTAGATAGTCATCAAGAGAAAGTCCATATTTGAATAGCAACCAGATGTAATGGTCTGAGTTGATGTCATTAAGAAATCTACTTGTGCCTAGTCGATTCCCTGTCACATGAAAACTGTCTTCATAAGAAGAAACTGAATGAAAAAAAAATTTTGTACATCACCTTAACAATTTGTGGAATATAAAAATTTTGGATTTATATTTTATCTCCTTTCTACTTTTCATTTACTTTTTCTTTGTGAACGAGTTGAATATTTTTACAAGACCAAATTTTCATTGCCTCAATTTTCCACATAGTCAAGGCAAGCAAAAAGAAAGGACTGATAATTATAAGATTATTATATGAATGGTGATGAGCAAAAGAGAAACGTTCAAAAATTAATATAATGTGATTTTCTAGAAATTTTTTTAATATTCTATTTCTCACTTTCAAGATGGACCTACCCTGAAAATTATAGACCATTCCCATTTTTGTAAGATGGCAAACTCAGAAAATCAGCAGGGGATGAAATACTTATTTTCCCCACTGTAATATTTTGAATAATATTATCTTAATTTGTTTTTTTAATAGGCTAGTTTACCAGTCCCAGTAAAATAGACAATCATGCTTTTAAGCTTATTTTACCAGTCTTGGTAAAATAGATGCCCAGGCTATTTTACCGGTAAATTGAGAACTTGAACAACATGGATTCTGTGGTCTGTGACTCTTGTCTTCAGTGGGTGCACCTGAAGTATATTGGCAAGAGAACCATGCCCAAGGGCAAGTTTTAGATTTGTAAAGACTGTTATACCTGAATTGCTTAAAATATTCAAAGACATCTATATTTCTTTTAATAATTGATGATGAATAAATGATTTTAACTTGTGTTTTAACAATTGATGGTGGAAAAGATTTTAAATTGTCTTAACATTTGATGCTGAAAATAAACAAACTTCTGTGTTAAATCTGTGTTTTGTTATTTTTAATATTACCTGCCTTTGTAATAATAAAAATATTTACCAGCAAAATAGCCTGGGGGTCTGTTTTACCAAGACTAGTAAAATAAGCTTAAAAGTATGTCTGTTCATTTTACTGGAACTGACATAATATCTTACCTTTCTTTTAGCTCAAGCATTGCCAACCCTTATTCCTTTTTGCCTAATATTTCTTTCATTTTAATTTCAGTTGCTTTTCATTATAACTAATCATAGTTGTTATACTCTGCTGCAATTATATATCTTTCTGATTCATTCTGTATGTTGACAGGACATGAAATAAAAAATTTGTTTTCTGCACATAGGCTTTGAACATCACATCTGGTACATGAAGCATTTTCCTGCAATGAAAGCAATTCAGTCGCCAATTGCAAATGTTTCTGCCGGAAAAAGAGATAACTCATTGCCACCACCGTCACCTTGGCAACCAATGTGCTCTATCATGAATCAACCCATCACCTTGACCTTGATCAATCAACATGTGTGTCAAACTCAACCAACAACTAAATTCACTCTGGACCTATCCTGTGACTTTGGCCAAACCAACTCAAGAAATCAGCCAACTCCCAGCACTACCAACAATATCCTTACACCTAATCACTTTCATGATGATCAGTAACCAAAATCAACATTTTCTCCAGTTTTCTAACAACAGTAAATATATCATATATATTAAACAAATACATGCTGTTTGAAAATCTAATTCTTGTTGTTCCTTTCCTTTTGCAACCAAATGCTCATTATAACATAATAGTATTAGTAGTAATATTATTTTGAATTATTAGATGAAGTATTGTCAACCATTATACATTTTAACTAGTATTTCTTTCATCTTAATTTCTGTTGTTTTTCATGGCTATTATTCTTGTGTCTGGAATAGATGGGCCTGGATAGCTATTTAAATTTTGATTTTATTCCATTCGAATCATTGTTATTCCAAACATATTATTGTATTTTCCAGTTTTTACCAAACTGTCTGTTTATTCCAATTTCCTCTCCTTCTTTGTTCCAAAAACAAATGAATTTTTCAACTTACCCTTTTATTTCAACCTATGCTTTTATTTCAACTGACCCTTCTATTCCAGAATTAAGTGTACTCAGAATGTCCATTGAAGCTCATTAATAATGAATATAGATAAAAAAAATAAGGAATAAATATAAATTTATTACATAACTACTGCCGAGAAAACCTATCTTACCGTAACAGCCTTTCTATTCCCTACGGTCATTCTTTATTTCTAAACATTGCAGTTTACTAATGGCAGCAGAATAGTGGCCTTAGCATTTTCATTTATTGTTGTCAATGCTTTAAATGATGATAATAAAACTAGTTGCAAGTGTGGAAATTTTCACAGGTGTTAACAATGAAGATTATCCATTATGTAATGCTTGCCTTTGCCCTTCTTTTGTCTTCTACCATTGCCTCTGCATTCTCTTGTTCTCTTCCTTGTCTCTTCTAATGTTTGTTGGTCATCCATGTTTTATCTAAAAGCTATTCATTGATCAGATTCATATGCAAAAAAAAAAAAAAAAATAAGGAATAAAAAAGAAATAAAGATAAGGAATAAAAAATAAAAATAAAGAAAAAATAAGAAATAAAAATATAAAAAGAGAATAAGGAAAAAAAAAGGAATACACAAATATTTTTGTTGCACCCTCTCTTTTATCTTTCTTTTGCTCTATCTCTATCATAAAGAATTTTAATATACTGCATTTTTTGTGCTTTTCCATCTGTATCTGTTTTTCAATATTTTGCTTATTGTTGCTTGATATCCAGCCAGCAGTTATGTCTCATTTTCTCTTCCATTCATCTCCATTTCTACTCTCTCACCCTCTCCCTCTCTCCCCACCCCACACATATATTTATTACATGAAACGTTATTTTTAATGGATAACTGTATTTGAGTAAGACGCCCTGTTTTTTAAAAAGTGTGCATTATGTCTACTCACCCTCACACTCGAGAAAATTTACTAAAAAATGTGCCAGCAGATGTAATACATACTGTTTAAAAAACAGGACGACTATTCAAATATCCACGAAAAATAATGTTTGAAGCAATAAAAACATTGGATTAAAAATAAATCCATTAATCCTTTAGATATACAGTGTAACCCGGATATAAGAGAAACCCGGGTATGAGAGAGATTTTCTCTGGTCCAAAATTAGAGCCTGTGTTAATGTATATATAATAGACCAAACCCGGATATAAGAGAAACCCGGATATAAGATACTTATTATCCGGTCCCAACAACTCTCTTATATCCGGGTTACACTGTATATGTATATATGTTGAAAGTATGGATTAAATCCAATAAAATGATTAAATATGGAACAAGTAGGAATGCCTTTATAAATTTAACATATTTCACTATTTATTCAATATCATTAGAAATTTTTTGGGAAGCGGCATAATAAGTTGTTTTCATTTTTAAATTCTATGTCTTTTGTTTCCATTAGTTGTGTAGATATTACATATTCATTTTATGGGGTTAGTATGCATACCTGTATCTATGCATGCATGTATGTTGGGCACATGACTGAGTGGTTAGAATGTTTCCATGAGACCTGGGATCAAATCTCATCATGGTTCAATTGGTCAGAAAGGTAATGTCTTGATGTTATCAGTCTGCATAGGCAATCCCAATATGTGGCACTTTGGAAAGTGCCTGAAAACCATTCCACTGGTTGACCCAATCCTTGTGAGTGAAATTGGGTAAATGGAACTGTTTGGAAACCATTGATGCTTGCACTAGCAAATACTCATGACTGAGTGTTTGGGCGTGTTGTCATTGTCCACATATTGCTGATCTTGATGGATTATGAGCTCTCACCTAGATACTGTAACTCTGGTTCTTTCAGTATAGTTGCAGAACAAATCACAGGTGGGATCAATGGGTGTTGAACAAGCACAAATATGTCTGAGCAGGTGTTTGCAATAGAGATTGGCTATCTGCCCTAGAAGACAGATGTGCTCAGAAAACAAGAACAGTCAGCTAGTATGTATGTATGTATATATCAATTGGGTTGTGTAGATAACACATGTTTACCTCATGGTATCTGTATGTGTATTTAATTCTCTAAATGTTATCATTTAAGTTTGCATTTAATCATATATATGTATATATATATATACACACACACACACACACACACACACACACACACACACATATATATATATATATATATATATATATATATATATATAGTTAAGTAATGAAACATTTGGTTATCCATATGGATAATACCAAGGTGGATGTAATCAAGAGAGTTCAATGTCAAATCAGAGCAATTATTAATTCAATTTAAATAGAAAACAGACAACCTTAAGGGTCCATTTGTTATAATTTATTTCCCCAGGTATATGATTTTATGACTGAACTTCCAAGGGTAAAAAAATGTTTTAAATTTACATATAGTTCTTACACACTTTTGATGGGTAGTTTTAAGTTGATGTAAGGTGATATAGAGAGATAATTCTTGCAAATTCTTGCTTGTGCCTCACAAATGACTTAAAAAACCACATCCTACCACTCAAAGCCCTCTGGCAATGTGCTTCTCATCAAATAATAATATTGGGTAGGCGTCTTAGAAACTGTGACTGATTCTAGTTCAAAAGAATTATGGGATCAAGAAGATACCACACTTTGATAATAGATAGAAAAGTGTAATATATATATACTCAAACTTATCTAGATATATACTTATCTAGATTCAAGATAATAATATTAAAAAAAATTAAATTAAATTAAAATAAAACAGCTGAAAATCTTAATCAAATAAATACAGTAAGTCCCCAGGTTACAACAGTCCTGACTGATGACAAGTCATGGTTACAACATAATCACTATTAATCTTGTTTTGATAAGTCACTTGATGAGTACATATGGCTCAAACTGCACAGCAGAAGAATATGCAGCATGGTGGAAGAATACATTGCACAACTGAAGAATACATTGCATGGCAGAAGAATACATCAGAGAGTGAGGTAGGCAGCTGGTTGTACACCATATTGGATTGTTGTGCATTCACTCTCTTTCATTTGTGTTGTGTTGTGGAAACAAATTGCTTTTCGTTATGGTTCCTAAGCATAATGTAACCTCTTCTGATGATGACAGTGCTCTGAAGAAAAAAAAGCCATCACCATGGAAGTGAAATCAGACATTGTATTATGACGATTATCAAGGATGAAGATTGAATCCTTGAACATTATATGTATTATATTTATGTCTTCCATGTTTTTATTTTTTTGTTTTAATTATGTTAACATATGTCATAAAAATATATTGTTGTGTCCTAAATTATTACTTTATTTTTTTTTAAGCATTTCACCCCAAGCAAGTTGGGAGTGCCACTGGTTCGCAGGGGGTTACATAGGGTGAAAGTGAGAGAAAAAACTATGTATACAGGGAATGAGGAAAGGATAAAAGATGACCGTGGTTCAAGACATCAGAAGATGGCAATTGACACTGAATTTAAATTTTTGAAGATTGTAGTTATCAGGGAAGCAAATAAACAGAAGGGAGTTCCACAGGCAGGAAGTGCGAGAAAAGAAGCTGTTGGAGTAGAACTAACAGTTACATTTAACTATTTCAATGGTAAAAGTGTGGGACCTAGATGCTAGTCTAGTAGCACACTTAAATTTATGTAGTTAGGGTACCAGGGAAAAAAGATTGTATTATCATATGTGAGTGACATAAGTGGTTGTTCATAGAAAATTGCAGGTATGTTCCAACTTATATGGGAAATCACGTTACAATGTATCATATGAACGAAACTCTTTCATAAGTTGAAGACCCCTGTAACCATTTACTGACAAAATTATAGAACAAGAGAGCAATTGATCTTGCATTTGAGATAGATTTTAGTCATGTTTCATGGTTTGTGCTTTTCTAGCATATTAGTAATCATAAATAGAAGTTATTGTTGATTCAAACAAAAAATTGTTAATATGAATTATACCCTTGACGAGAAGACATATTTTTATGTTTGGTTGTCTACCTTGGTAAAGAGACATAAAATAAGAATCATCCATTATTATTCTCTAATTATTGTGTGTACCAACTCGGTCTGGAAACTATGACTTGTCAGTTTTACAAAGAGGATATCCAACTTTGGAAGAAGCAAAATAAAAAAAGAGAGAGAGAAAATAAAATTAGTTTATGAATTGATTTAAGATTAAAATGTCTTTCAAGGGTTCTTGCCAATAAGAAGTAATTGAATTGATGTTACAATAATGATATCATTGTGATCTGATAAATATATGCAGTTTTTAAATACTAGTGTTCATGTACCTGAAATGTAAATCTGTTTATGTTGCTTCAGCTGCTTTTCTCAAATTCCACTCACTCTAATTTTGAGAGGGGTGGATTTAAAAGGATTAGATCTTGAATAATAAAAAAATGTTTTTTTCAAATTAGGCTAATTTACTTTTAAGAGTAAAAACGTGATTAAGTGACATGATTTCAAAAATCATTGCAAACCCTATCATAGTACCCATAGTATATGTAAATTGGCACATTGGCCTAGGATGAGAGTACCTGTGCACTCTGCTTTGGATCAAACTCTCACTCTCTGGCCTCTACCTAGGATCAGTAGTATCTATGAAAGATATTAAACATACAAAATACATAGTGTACAGCAGAAATACCTCCAACCCTACATGCAAGCCACCAATCTATCACTGGTGGCCTGCAGTCAGACTGCTGACGTGTTTGTCTCAGCAATGTTACCAATTGCAAACCACTAGTGGTCTACCTTTGTCCCACCGGTGGCCTACTTTTGGCTTGCCAGTGGCTGCCACCAGTGGACCACAAGCATTGCCATCGACAGCCTGCCAGTGGGCCACTAGTGTCTTGCATGAAGTGTAGAAATACCTCCCACATAATGGTAAAACATTAGCTAGATGAAGACACCATTGTCACTAATGTCTTACCATTATTTGGGAGGTATTTCTGTATTTATGCTGCATCCTGTAAAGTATGTTAAATCATAAGTAATTTCCATTTTTGGGAACCAGTTGTAATATTTCGAAGAACAAAGTTGGGAAACAAAAATGGAAATGGACTCAACCTAATATATATATATATATATATATATATATATACCCCTTGAGTGGACAGAGTGATTTCTGGAGTGAACTCCTGAGTTGGGATGCTGAAGATATATATATATATATATATATATATATATATAATAAGTGTCTGATTATTGCAAAAGCGTGAAACCCAGGGTCACAAACTCATACCCATA
Source organism: Acanthosepion esculentum (assembly GCA_964036315.1). NCBI lineage: Eukaryota > Metazoa > Mollusca > Cephalopoda > Sepiida > Sepiidae > Acanthosepion > Acanthosepion esculentum. Next base: position 33,013,460 of record OZ038502.1, read on the forward strand.
CAACTTATGTTAGCTCTATCACTGATATTTTGGGAGGAAAATACATGACAAAGTGGAAAAAGTTTTCAAGTGATGTGTTTCATCCTTTATGATTTCCTCAAACTAAGTTTGTTTATGTTGACTACTCATGAAAAAATTTTCCACTTTGAAATATATATACTTACAAGCTCGATTAAATACCAATGAAAGTTCCTTGTTATTTTTTAATTTATTTTTTTGATGTTTTGGATTATTTTTTGATTTCAGGTTCATATTTGAAAATATATTTTCTTCTGAGTACTTTTGGCTAACATTAGACATTATCAAAACATACTAAACATATTGGTACATTAATAATGACCATGAAAACTGAACCAACTCTGTAGGAGTGAACAATTAACAAATTATGACTGTTTTAGTGTGATACTGAGTTTAGGATACAACCTCTAACCTGAGGCACTTGACCTAAAATATCTTGACCTGTAAATATAATGTTTTTATGACTTCTGACTGGTTAAATCCTCAGGAGATTCTTAAAAGCAGTCTATCTGTTTGTCTTTGATTAGCTTAAGTGTTAACACTAAAGAACATGTCCTGTTAAGTTTTCCCTATACCACAAAATTACTTGTTGGTTTTGATACCAACTATCTCCATAGAAAATGATCTGAACTAGTAGTAATTGAGTCGATGAGTATTTTTTTTTATTACATTAAACTCACTTATTATAGATATTTTGTTTTGTTTGAAATAAGTTCCAGCATAAATTCAATCTAAAGAATGCTACACTTATTAAAAGAGAAAGTAATTTACTTAGATGGAAAAATATTGAGAGTGTTACTATCAAATATTATTTTAAAACATTTTTTATGTTTATACATTCTTTTTATAGATACAAATATTTAAGTAAATGCTCTGTTTATAATAAACAGTATTAATAACATTTACTGACAAGACTGAATCCAGTACAGATATGGCAGAAAAATCTAGTACAGATACACCAGAAAATGAAATCAAAATTCCTTTATGTCGATCAGAGTGATCACGTAGACCTCCTGATTGCTTAACTTATGAGTAGATCTTTTGCTGATTTCCTTAAATCGAATAAGGTTATAAAGAAGATACTTAAAAATTGAAATAAATCCTGCTAGGATATAATCTTTCCTTAACACTATTTAGATAACTATTTGGATTTATAACTGTTTATTTTTCTACACTTTGAATTCACAATAGTTTGTTTTCCTACAGCTTTAGGATTTCTAACTTTCTGCATAATACTTAAAAATCCATTCTGTCTTTCTATCTGAACTTCCAAATTGAATTATCATTATTATACATTGATCTGTTCAGACTAATGTCTTCATCATAGTTGGTGTAGTCACAAGGTTTATCCCCTGAGACAATGGACTAGTAAATAAAAGTATTGGGTAAATGTATTCATTTATTTAGCAGTCATAAGTTCAGTCCCTAGGATATTAGTGAAAAAATCATATACTTTGGTTTAAAAGATAAAAGTGGCATGACAAATATGAATTAATTCAGAAGAATTAAAAGATATGGAATATCTGCTTGCATAGATTATGGAATAGGAATCTCTACTCTCATAGAATGAATAAAGAAGGAATTATTTTCTGCTATTATTAGGTCAAATCATAAATAGTTTTTGTTTATCAACTTTATTCTTCAGAAAAAGGTTACAATTACATTATATTCATTTATATATATTGTGTGTGCTTGTGACTAAAAAAGAAAATGAGTGACTTTTAAAAGTAACACCAACTTGGAAAAAAAATAATAAGATTTCATTATTTAAACATACGCAAATGCACACACATGCAACTTGTCTTTTCGCTTTCGATCTTCTTTTTTTTAAGCAATTCACCCCAAGCAAGGCGGGAGTGCCACTAGCATGCAAGGGGTTACAGAGGATTGAGAAGAGAAAAGAGTTGTGTTTGAGGAAAGGTTACAGAGAAGGCTGGGGAACAAGATCAAGGTATCAGATGTCAATTGACATTACACTTGAATATTTGAAGATTGTAGTTATCAGGGAAGCAAGCAAGTGGAAGGGAGTTCCACATGAAGCCTTAATGGTGTAATGCAAAATCAGATATATTTTCGAAACAATATACTTTCATGGATGTTTTTCAATTGTCAATAATTTAAAACTCTATTGGAATCATATACCCCAATTTTATAACACACACACACACACACACACACATATATATATATATATATATATATATATATATATATATATATATATATATATGTATGTATGTATGTATTTATGTATTACTACAAAATAGAGTGTACAAACACTTAATAAGTAAAAGGTAAAAGTAAATGGTCAAGTATTCAATATCAAAGACACAGCTTACAGATATAAAATAATAAAATTACTTATGCATTTTTGTACCACACCTCAGTTTAATATCAGAAGCAATTTTCAGGTGGGAAAATGCAATTAATATTCCCACCTGAAGATTGCTTTTGGCATAAAACTCTAAGGCGTGGTACGTAGACACATAAAAAATTTATATTGGTTGATTGAGAACCTTTTATATGCCCAAGCTTGCTATATTTGGATACAAGTAATGAACTGAGTTACATTTGAAAGGGCAGCTTGACTAAATTTTGAATTGACTTTTTACTCACCAGTAACCCAAATTAGTTCAACTTATTTAAAAAAAAAAATGCTCCAAAATTCTCAATCCATGAATTTCAAAGTTTAGTAATTCTAATTTTTCAAAAATGACCCACTCTGTAGGATTTTAGAAGTTAGGCTAGCTTTTAAGTTTCTAATAATAGCCATTTTGACTATTCATTGGCCTCATAATTTGTCAGTTTAGGATAATCAGTTCTGTTGAGATGTTTGTCTAAGATTTTGATATAACATAGCATTTAATTAATTTCTAGAACAGTCTTCATTTTGATTTGATTTTTATTCTTTTCATAATGTTCTGGAAAAAAAGTAAGTTCTATACTAATAGTTTCTTCTCTCACACTTCTTAATTATGGAACTATCTTCCTGCTTCTTGCTTTCCAGATATTGATCTTCAAAAATTTAAATGCAATGTCAATCATTATTTTCTGCCTTTTTAATTTGTGTTCTTTTATTGTTCTCTCTCCTTAATAATGTTTTCTTTTTCTCATATTCACTCACACTGAGTAACCCCATGTATCTTTATAGCTTACGGCCATATCACGTTGAAACACCAATTCTCATCCAATCACCAAAGTTAAGCAACACTGTCCATCAGAGAAGTCAGGTACATCAGCAGGCTTGACCTGAGAGATAACATCCTAGCTACCAGGTATGCCTTCACTAGATATCAGTAGGGGTCCTCGACATGTATAGACATGGTTGACCTAGCTGCTCCTAGACTATGCACACATGAGACAAACCAGAAGACAGGTAGATATATAAACATCCACCCAAGAGAGTCTCTTACATCCATATCAGAATGTAGAATTCACATTTGGAGAAAAAAACCCAAAACCACACACCTACTTACGGACAAACAGTAACTGATAAAGCCCAGAGCTGAATAAACAATTTTGTCATGTATGAGAGGTAGGCATGTGTTTTTATTCGTCTGTACAATTATAACATTACAATATCTATGCTGTACCAAACTGTAAATACTTTCTACAGTAAATATGAGGATCAATCAATAAGTCTGTAGCCTGATATGTTATTAACTGAATGTTGAGCTGAAATTTTCACTGTATAGTGTTTGAGCTAATATTCACCGCTGAATTAAATACATTGACTAAGAAAGAGATTATGTTGTAAAATAATTATTTATTGTGTAAAAGAAATAGTTAATTCATTGTTAGGCTGCAAATTTATTGATATGCTTGTTCAGATTTAACTATTTGTTGGTATTGCAAGCAAATATAAAGTGGATGGCTAAATTCTAAGCAGGTGCTGAATTGAAAAATGAAAACATGCCAAATATACTCTGCTTCAATTATTTGTTGCAATCTTGTTCTATTAGTAAAAATAGAAAGTGTCTGGATCTATAAAACTGACTATCCATTTGGGTTGCATGAGTTTCTTAGTTAACTGACAATGCCAATTGTTATTCAAAGAGGTACTTGTTTGCTTGTGTAGTCTGCAAGAAATGAGACAAAGAAGGCCCAGAAATAAACAATGTTTTTTGTAGGCTTGAAAGGAAGAATACAAAGAAGAATTTCTGTAAAGCAAAGTGGGTTCGACATGGAAGTATTTAAATAGAAGAGAAATATGGAAAAATGAAGACTTAACAAAAAGAAAAGACAGCCTTTAGTAATGGCCAATGAAAAAATTGGTATAAATTTTAATAATTAACTGATTGGCTATGATAGATTAATTAAAATTTAATAAATTTTAAGACTGAGAAAGAGTACAAATCATAGTATACTTCTACAACCTTACATGACAGATTAATTAAAATTTAATAAATTTTAAGTGTGTTTATGAGAAAGCATATAAATCATGATATACTGCTACAACCTCATTTGATAAATTAATTAAAATTTAATAAATTTTAAGAGTATTTATGAGAAAAAATATAAATCATAGTATACTACTGCAACCTTATATCATAGATTAATTAAAATTTAATAAATACTAAGAGTATATAAATCACAGTACACTAATACAGAGTGTGTGGTTGTTTAAATGCCATTCTAACTTTCTGTGTCTATTTTCACATTAATGTCCTTGGGAAAACCAGGAACCTATCTCTTCACCATGCATCAGTAGGTGAAGTCGCAAAATAGATTGGATCTCTAGTCTTGCATGGCAGCCAATCTAAGAGAAAGACAACTCTAGAGTGTAAAATAACCACAACGACAATAGTTGTAGTAATTCTGAATTACTTTATTTTCATACCAACGAGATACAAATACAAAAGGACACTTGGGCCCTGGCCACTCAGCTGTTTATATAACACCAGAGGAGGTAACTTATGTGCTCCATGTCTGCCTGTGAAAGTCCCCCATTATCTAATAAGACCTTTCATTTCTACTCTACATAGAGAAAGACAACTGTAGAGAAAGAAGTGGGAAACTAATCCAGTATCTTTTCCAATAAATCATGGTAATTGACAGATAATAAAACAAAGGAAGATGTGGAGAACCATGACTGTCTATATACAAGCATAAAATAACTGACCAATTGATTTGCCATGCAAGATGACTTTTAGTAAACAAAATTAACAAAAGGAAAATTCAAGACAAAAGATTTTTCCTAGAAGTAAATGAAATGTTAATGAATATTTTTGAGTGTGACTTACTGTGTTGGTGTGTTTTAGTGTGAAGTATTCACAGACATTTTAGCTTCACAGTGAAAAGTTCATATCATATAACTTGAAAGTGGAAAATGTGGAAGAGCTACTTAAGACATTGCTTGTTTTTATACCCCAGAGCTGCTGCTGATAAAATGTTTATTAAGGGCTGCTACTATGTTTATTAAAGCACTAGCCAAATTACATGTGCCTTGCTGTGTGTCACACATTTTTTGTGAACAAATAATGGTTGATTTTAAATCATTGTTATAATTTGTTGGGAAAATTGATGCATTTCAATATTATTCAATGATCTTACTGATGTTACCTTCATCTTCTGGTTTTCTCATATATTTGGAATAGGAGTCATTCCCTTGTGCAAATTTAAATTTAATTTGAATCAAAGGGAAAAATCTTTTAGTGGGGGTTTATGCAAAAAACAGTTTGATCTAACCCCTTTGATATGTGTAAGTGATGCAATGCTTGATTGAATGAATTGATGAGCAGATTTCAACTTTGATATGACAGTTGGATTGTCACAACAAATATATATTGTAAGGCACTACTCACTGATTGGTGATTTCTTGCTCAACTCAATGTCTATATTGTCACATTTTGGTCTTGCCAATGTGACCTCCATATTCTGCCTTTCTCCTTTTATATTTTGGATATGAGTCATTCCCTTGATCAAATTTAAATTTAATTTACATCAAAGGGAAAAAATTTCAGTGGGGGGGGGGTGTCCACCCCCGGGAACCCACTTTGATCAAATGAAATATACCTATCCAAATACCCTGGGTAATGTAGTCTTAGAATATATATGGTTATGGGGGTCTATCTCCAAAACCCTAGGAGGAGTTCAATAACAAACAAACAGAAGATAGACACAGGCTACAACTTTATATATATAGTTTACAGTAATTATAAGAACAAATCAAGTGTTAGACCAATAAGAACCTTCATTTATCAACTCATAGATGACATTGGAATCAGAAAGGAAGCATGAAATAAATGGTTTGAAAGAAATGGTCAGAAATTTTCATTTGGGGATCTGTCTCTTGTGTTAAGTATGTTCTTGTGAACTGCGGAATAAAAATCAGTTCCATTTGTAATGCCTTCTAAATTGATGATGCGTGTTGGAAATTTCAGTATTTTCAAATACATAGATAAACAATGACGGATCAATAAATCTGTAGCCTGGCATATATTTTAGGTGAACTTTGATCTGAAATTTTCACTGTGTAATATTTGATCATTTTTTTTATCAAAATCACCCCAAGCAAGGCCATAAAGCCACTAAGACACAAGGAGATACTGTGTGTGAAAGCATTAGAAAACAGGCAGGAGTGGGATCTGTAGGCTTAATATTCACCACTGAATTAAGTGCATTGGCAAAGAAAGAGATTATACTGAAAAACAATTATTTTTTGTTTAAAAAACAGACAAATCCTCTATTTTTAGTAATCAAGCTATAGCCATAGATTTTAAAGCTTTAGACATCATAATTGACAATGAATCAGTTTTCTCAATTTTCACTATCCATACTTACATCAGTGAGAAAAAAACACAAACAATCCCATAATAGTTAAATTGCTCAACAGGACCAATCTCATCTGAAAGAAAGAAACTTGTCTTCTGTTAGGTACCTAGGCATATTGGTATCTGCAGAAATGGAAAAGCTAACATGGCAGCAAAGGAATACCTAAAGTTGAATATTACAAATATGAAAATCCCCTATACAGACTTCAAGACAACTATAAACACATAGATTCTAAAAAAGTGGCAAGAGTTATAGAACTACCACCTAAAAACAAACTTTGCAAAATTAAAGCCATTCTAAAAGAAAGAAAAAGTCTGTCTTATCAAGAATAAGAATCAGACACATGTCTATCACTCACTCATTTCTCCTAAAAAAATAAACAACCTCTTGAATGCACGGCATGTCATGAGGCTGAGGCACATACTGTAAAACATTCTAACCAATTGTACTGACCTTGTCCTTATATGTCAACAAATTTTATGCTATGACCTGTCTAGAAGACCTCTTCAAAAAGATAAACATAGAGACTATCCTAGCTTACTTGAAGGAAGTTGGTCTATTCTACCAATTATAGCACTAAATAACTTCACTCTAGAAGAATGACTGGAGAGTGCTGGAACCAATAACCAAAAGAATTGTTTACAAGCCATAAACTAAAAGCATTTTCTTCATTAGGCTATAAACTTATTGATATACCTACATATGTGTATGTGTGTGTGTGTGTGTGTGTGTGTGTGTGTGTGTGGTAAATATATAAGACAAATTGAAAAACTTCTAATTTGACATGTTTTGCTAATGAAGTAGCATTTTCTCTCTCTCTCTCTTCACACACACACACACACACACACACATATATATATATATATAATCATTTCACCCACTTGACTGGGAAACAAGAAGTCTGAAGAGAGTTCCACAAGGTAGAAGTGTGAGAGAAGAAACTGCTAGCATAGAACTTATGGTTACATATAGCCATTTCAAGTGTGAAATGACAAGATCTGGCTGCCAATCTGGTACTGTGCTTAAATCCATAAAGTCTAGGTACCAAAGAGGAAAGTTCATCAGGATAATTACTATGAAAGTATTTATAGAAAAGACACAGGAAAGCTACATTAAGGTGGTGGGAAAGTGACATATATATATATATTCACTCTGATTTAATACTGAGCTCTCCGGATTTTATCCTCCTTAGGATTATCCATACAGATTACCAAGATTTTCATTACTTAAATATATATATATATATATATATATATATGAGAGAGAGAGAGAGAGAGAGAGAGAGAGAGAGAGAGAGAGAGTGCAATGAATAAATTGTTGTTTACATTTTTGCAAAAATGAAAAAAACACTGGCATCTCATTTTAAAAGATATATTTACCAAATTACATTAAAATATCTTGAAATACTAAAAAGTAAATTCATTCAATAAAATCGCCATTTGCTGCAACCAAGGCCTCTAAACGACTTTGGAATCTCCTGCAACTCTTCTGGATGGTCTCCTTGTTTAAGTTGATGAATGCTACCATAACCCTTGCCTTCAGTTCATCTTTGGTGTTATAAAGAGTTTTGTTGGTATCTTGCTCAACTGCTCGTCACTCATAATAATCAAAGGATTTGCAGTCTGGAGAGTTAGGTGGCCAGATGTAAGGGTGATGGGGTCACAGAAATTGTCTTACAGCCATGACTGGGTTCTCTTGCTTGTGTGGTATGGTGCAGAGTTCTGTTGCCAGACATAGTATCTTCCAGCAGCCACCCTCTTAACACAGGGCAGCACTACCTCCTCAAGGCACTTGATGTAGGCCACTGTGTTAAGTCTGAGGCCCTGTGGGAAGATGAATGGAGGCATAATGTCACCATCACTAGTGATCACTCCAAACACCTTTGTAATCACAATTAGATTCCACCAACTTTTTCTGAATCCTCTGCACTGTCCTCAGATTGACACCCAAACGCTCTGAAATGTTTGTATTGAAACTTCTGGCACAAATGCCAAGAACTATAGCATGCCATTTCCAAATTTCTGGCAGAGTGAATTGTATCATGGTGCTCTTTTTCTCACAGACAGTGGCCTACTATACTGTACAGTCTACAAAATCGAAAACAAACAATGTACATGTGTGAAATTAAAAATATAAAATGACTACGATTTACCTATTGCACCCTATATATATATACTAAAATGCAAAGCTCTTCAGTAAAATGAATACAAGCACTCTGGCTGACTGGTGTTTGCTTACATTCATAAAAACATTATGCTAGAATTAGCAGTTTCTCTCTGCTGAGTGCTGATGGCTTTGGGGCAGAAACTCTGACTGACACCAAATAGGTCAGGTTTCCTGCCTTGAGGCTTTCACTCGTCTAGTCACACCGAGGAGCTGTGATACAGTGAAACAGTACTGTCTGCAAATGACACACACACACACACACACACACACACACACACACACACACACACACATATATATATATGTTTCATTACAAATGACTAACAAGGTACTTCTTTTTCTTGTATGCAAATAAGAGATTTTAAACAATCTTTTATTGGCTCCAAGAGTCCCAATATCTGCTAAAAACCATTATATACATACCATTATATAATTGCCAACAGCCTGAGTTGTAGTAAAAACAAAACCAGTGAATAAACTTATACCAAAGCTTTATTGCACTTTAGTCTGACTACTCATCTACTGATGGATATTACAGGGTGCTTTTTATACCTCCTAGATGTTAAGGGGAGGTAACTGATAATTTATCAGTACATGAACCATTGATACAAAGCAGGTTAGATCCATACTTCCATGTTGTTTATACCAAATTTTGACCCTTTAATTCAAATGTTGTTTAGAATGTGAAACTCCACTCCCTCCCTCCCTCAACATATATAATTCCATAAATTAGATCATCATTTTAATCTGATGAAGTGCTTTAATAGAACGGAACACATTACATAGATTTTTTTTTCTATTTTGTCATTCAATTACCCAATATTGTTCTGATATATAGAAACTTATACATCCTACTCTCTTATAGTGTCAATATATTCAACATTATTCAGGCACTAGAATCTCTTCATTTTTTAAAGTTCTTTTGATTTTCCTTCCATAAATGTGATCTTTCTGGAGAGTGTTTCCTTTTTTCCTTCATAGGATTTTTCCAGGTAATACTTTAATTCTCAAACATGACATATTCTCCCCTTCACTAGAGTGTGACTTGCTCACTGTAGAATGTTAACTTTTGAAATGGATGTTAATTTTGTGCTTCAGGCACATTGTTATCAAAGCATTCTCTCAATACCATCACAAGAATCTATAGCTGATTATCTGTTAATCACAGACTATCTGCATGTGACTTTGTATGCACCTATGTATTGTATATGCATATGTCTTGTGTTGTGTGCAATTTACATGTACTTGTGCCAATTAATATATGCACAAACACATGCACATCTATACACACAAATTGACTGAGTTTTAAATATGACATTGGAATAACATATTCCCCTTACACTCAGCCTGGACAGCCACTGGCCTGGGCTGAGCAATAAAACTGAAAGTTGGAGACAAGAAAAAAATTGTTAAATTTTTTTAAATCTAAAAACTCAGATAAATACAAGAATTTTCCAAAAATTATTTAGTAATAAATAGAATTATTTTAAAAACTTAAAAAAAAAATTTTGTAGAAATATTTTTAAATCTGTCATTGAATTAAAAATGTACATGCACACACACACACACTTTGAATGAAATTGTAATGGACAAGTTGTGAAGTCCTAAGTCCTTTATGTTACTACTCAATGGTCATCCATAGTTCCTCCTCCTCCTAACTGGAGTTATTATATAGCTTGGGTATTCTGGATATGTTAATTAATGTACATATCACTACATCGCCCCTGTAATGAAGGGGTTTTGTGTCCCTTGTTTTTCCAGTGCTGCTTCTAACTGTCATTTTGTTTTCAGGGTTTCTTTCTCTCTCCCAGGATTTAAGGTATTTCTTTCTATGGGAGATCTTGATTGATTTCATTTTCTCTCATTCTCATGGTCTTATTCGTGCATTAACTGGTTTTCCTCAGTTTCGAAATCATATTGTCCCTCTTGATCATCACTATGTTCATCTTCAGACATTTCATTACTTGAGTATCCATTGACATTTCTTTGTCAGACATTTCACCCTGCATGTTGTTCAGCACTCTCATTACTTGAGGTGTCCATGAACATTTCTTTGTCACTTTCTTCTTCATATTTATCTCATCTTATTTGATATGCATGGGCTAGTATGCTACTCCTATTTTTTTTATTACCACTGTGTTGTGTCCTTTTTTGCATCAAAAAATTTGCCTTCTCTGGGAATATCTCCTTATTTTTCTTGCACCACATTTTCTCCCCCCATTTCTTTGCTGTCTCTTAATTTCTTAGTCCTCACTTTAGCCACGAACACTCTTATCCATGCATCCACAAAAACAGGATTCTCCAATGATAAAGTGTATCCTATCAGTAACACCATTGTTGAGAAGTCCTAAGTCCTTTGTGTTACTACTCAATGTACATGCATAGTTCCTCCTCCTCTTAATCAGAGTCATCATATAGCCTGTGTATTCCAGATATATTATGCAGTTAATCTACATGTCACTACAGAAGATCTGTATTATGATGGTTAACTTTTAGGTAGCAAAAAGAATATGGCCCTTTGAAATCATTTTTATGACTGTTTCTGTGTTTAAACAGAATTTTAAATGGACAAATGATTTAGATTTAAAATTTGATCATCATGCTGTCAGTAAGTGACAAGTAATGAACTAGTATTAAATGGTTGGAAAACAGAGTGAGTCCATGTTATAATTTTTCCATATTCATCTCCATTGTATAATTAGTTCATGTTCATATTAATTGTAAATGTATAGAATGTTGAAAGAATGTTGGATATGTTAATATCTTTTCTCAAAGTTAGAAACAATAATGTCAATGCATTTTAAAAAGTTAATTAATGCTACCAAATTGATAAAGCATTTATCAGAGATAAGAATTGTTGAGCTTTGCACAATATAGTATTGTGAAAATATTGTCTTTGCTTTTTTGCTACAAACAAAAATTGATGATTTGCCAATATCAAAAGAAGTTTACTATTATTGAGATACTTTTCTGTATAGCAGTTATCAAAATACTACAATTAAGCATACAGAAGGTGCTTATTTTCCTTTGGTGGAGATAAATTACATGGGTCATGTGATGACTGCTTGATAATGTCACTCCATATAGTGATGAAAAGCAGTAGTCAAATTTCAGTTTGTTTACAGCAACCAAACGGTTAGGTTGCTTTCTTTAGCTCAGGCACCCCATGGCCTGGGCAGAGGCTAAATCTGCCTTCCCAGCAGCTTACAAGTGCCATTTCCTTTTGGCAATATATCTTTCACAGATATAGAATGAAACTCCAGCTCACAGTCCTCAATTTGGGAAAACCCAAGACTCACTGTTTTCCATTTGTTGAATATGTCTTTGCCTGGGACATAGATGAATCCAGCTCGTTTGAATCTGGAGTCCTAAAAATGGCTTCTCCAGGTACAGGAATATCTCTATATTTATTATATGTAAGACCCTTCCTTTTTGCTTTTCCTTACTCTCTGCTTTACTCCATGTGGGACATGTGTATATATGTATATATAGTTTTGTGTATGTCTTAGTGATATAAAAGTCTCTCTGAGAACAAAGCATGTTTGTCATTCCTTTTCCTTTCAGCCATTGTGTTCTGTCCATGAACTACGGTGTTATTATATCATGGATATAATAATGCCCATAATGGGGGAAATACAGATGGAAGAATAAATCTATCTTTCCTAGCTCTACCTCGTTACACTAGTATTGATTCCCTGCCTTGTTTATAGAATTTATAGAAATTTTATTAAAGACTAGTTTGGTATTCATTGCTTCACCAATGGCAAGTTGATCAATTTTCAAATCTAAACTGTCTGTCTATTTAACTCCCTGAAATTACAGTTATGTTTAGCCATTTCAAGTGTAAAATGACGAGACATTGCCGCCAATCTAGTAGTATGCTTAAATACATAAAATATAGCTAACAAAGAGGAAAGCAATATTTATTTTGAGTAATACAAAAATGTGGCACAAGGCCAAAAGCAGAAGGCTGGTCTTCAGTCTGTCTTATCTTAAACTTAACTCACCACAATTACTAACCCTAACATACCACAGTATTCCTTACACCAAAATAATACATTCTTACTTACCATTCTTACTACAGCCACCATAATACTGCAAAGTTTCTATGTAGTCTGAACTAGTTTCCATATGCACAATTTGTTTGGGGTAGGGAAATAAAGCTCATTAGAACAATTACCATGATAGTATTTATAGAAAAGGCACAAGGAAACTCTGTTACATGTTGGGAAACTGACTAAAGCCAAGGTGCCAGGTCAGGACCAATAATATTGCAGATTCTTCTTTGCTTTTTATAAAGTATCATGTTAGGAGGTTAAAGCTTAATCTAAATGAGCCTCCACATAAATATCAATCTGGTAAAATTTACTGGATATACTTATAGTTATAATTGCTGAAAGAGTATCATGCTTTAGATAAGAACGGGGAAGTTTGGGCCATTGCTTTGGATATCTCAAAAGCATTCGAGAAGGTCTGGTATATTGTTCTTCTACACAAGTTGAAAAGTTATGGTGTCTACAGATCAATTTTTGAACTGACTCTTTCTTATCAAGTCACGAAATAAAAGTTCTCCTGAACGACCACTCTTCTAAATCCTTTTGTACTAATGCAGGTGTTCTCCAGAGCTCTATCCTTGGTCCTAATTTGTTCTTAATTTTCATCAATGACCTTCCTGATGGCATCAGCTCTAAACTTTGTATCTATGCTAATGGCACAACCATTTAGTCCTCTCAAGTCTGATCCAATCAATAAAGTCAAATTGACGACTGGTCTCAAAAAAGACCTACAGTCTGTTGTTAACTGGGGCAAAGGATGGCTTGTTAATTTTAATGCATCCAAAACAAAACTGCTTTCTATTAATCATCTGAGAGACTCCTTTCTTCATTCCATCAGCATGACTGATGCTATCCTCCAAGAGAGTGACTCTTGGGTTAACATTCTTAGCTGACATGAAGTGGAAAGATTATATTGAATCCACTGCTAGGTCTGCTGCCAAGAAAGTTGGTTCATTTTCAAAACTACTGGACTAGAGTAGTGTGATAATAAAAAGCAACAATAAAATGAAAAGAAAAAAATTAATATGTCTATGTGTTTGCACTTACCATATATGTTGGTATACAAAGTGACTTTTAACTTTACCCCCACCCACCAAAATAGGGGGTCGTCTTATGCTCCAATTATAAAATGTGAGATTTAAATCTTGTGGTTTATAGTAAGTCGTTAGCATGGGAGTAGGCTGCCTCGCCTCCTTTTTTCGATGATGTTGAACAAAAACATAACTGAATATGTGTCTCAACAAGATTGCATTTGAGAATAGTGGAATGAGTGGATGGTTACCATAATAGCCTACTGAAAACACAGCACCTACTCATGAGGTTTTGTAGACTGTGGTAGTTAACTGACAATATCTCCCTATCATTTTTTCATTAGAATTTGAGTGAAAAGAAAGTATATGCTTATTGAATTTATTTAATAAATTCAATAGAATACATTTTAAAATATGATTTGGGGGAATCATCTTGTATGGTGAATATAGCCTGAAACCTACATTTTAACTTGAAAATTTAGGGGTTGTCATATATGCCCAGTCACCTTGTACACCGGCATATAAAGTACATATTTTTACTGTTTAAGGCAATTGTAATAATTTTAGGAATTCCCTCCAAGAAAATGACAGTATTTTAGTAAATTGTTCTCTGAGTTAAAAACATCCATTTTATTGTGCTTTTTTTGAAGACTACTAAATTGAACTTGGCTCAGTTTTCAGATTTGGTGTTTGCTCTACAAATCAAATTAGGTTTGTAGAGCAAACACTGAGTCTGAAAACTGAGCCAATTCAGCAGGTTTAATCTATGTTATAAAATCAATGGTTCTTATGGGAAAAACATTCAGCTGTGGTCAATTTGCCTGATGATTGAGTTTCAGGGATCAAAGTTCTTGGGACACCTGTGAACAATGGGAAGTGTTGAATCAAATTACAACCTACACCGTACACAACCCTCCACAGCCCCAATTGACATTGTTTTTTGCATGTGTCATAAATGTGAGTAGAGGCCAGCTAACAAAAAATAAATTTATATCATCCATATTACAGTTCTGTTCTCTATGTATTTCAAAAGATTTGACAGCACCAATACTTATTATCTCATGTGTAACTTTTCAATGACCTTCTTTAACACTCAATACCTACTCCTACATTTAGTCCTACATTTGATTTGGTGAGAAGTGTTAGAACAAGAGAAGAAACAGTATGAAAAATTAATATCATAATTATTATGACCAAAATTATTATGGTTAACTGTATCATCATGGTATTTACAAAATGTTCTGATAATGTTTAAAAAGTACTAATCCCTCTCTTCAATATATAGTGTCCCTTCAGTATGTGAGCCATCATCACTCTCTACAAATTCCTATCCTTCAAAGTTCTAAGCTAGGTTTGGCCCTTTAATATCCCTCCCAATCTATGCTCTATCATTAATTTACACAAGCTTATTACACAGGTTACTCACTGTTTCCCACTGCCCCTCTTGCCTTTTGCAAGTCCTGAAGTGTCACATTCTCCAAGCCCTCTTTCCTCATTATGTCCCAGAAATTTTAACCATTTTTTGTGATCCTAATGTATTTTTTTCATTTTCCCTTTCCTTAAAACTTTCCTCTTGCTTGCATTTTCTGTCCATAGTATTTTCAGTACCCTTCTGTAGAAGCACATCTTTTTTGCCTGAAGTCTCCTCTTCAGAAAATTGTACTAGAGAAAAATACTAATACACATACTGAAATCACTTTACCAAATAACTTAACAACACTAAGCACATGATGTTAATGATGATAAATTCAATTTTTAAATGATGTTACTAACCATCATTAATTTTATCATTGTTTATTGTAAAACCTGTAACACTTTTATCTCAAATTAGAACCATATGCATAATTATGAACTGTCACAGTTTTCAATTAATTGATTATCATCAATTAACATTAAATATAATAATAAAATTGGGGTCTATAATCTATGCTTTTAAATACAAAATTTCCGTTATTTGTTTTTACTTGTTTTCTGGAATGAGAGCTATCACTTTGCACAAACTGATTTTGAAAATTATAAAAGCTTCATGAACCGGTTGTTGGATTATCCAAAAATAATCTTATATATTAATAGCCAAGGTCTAGGAAAAATGTTGGTTATGCTACACTCATGCATGCGGCTAGTGAAAAAAATGTGAAAAATCTTCTAGTGGTAAATTTGATTTGGTTTCCATTCTCAGATTGAAAAGAAAATAAGCAGAATAGGCACTTAAAGATTACCTGCATTTATAGAACAGGTTCCTGGAAATTTATGATGCTGACACCGCTTACTCCACATATAAGACTAATATAGAAGTTTTATAAGCTAATGCTTAAAAAAGATGAAATTTTTTTTTAAAATTAATACAAGTAATGATTTTAGACAAATGATAGGGCTCGGCTCAATAGATTGAGGCCAAGAATAACAAAGTTTGTCTTTTGTTTAGTTTTCAGTTCCTGCAAAGAATGAGGGGACTGAAGCCCACTCTATATTGTGCTGCAAATGTAAAATAATTATTTAATGTTATATAAAAAACAAAGATTAAAATACTATATATAGTAAAATCTATGCTGTGGATTTTCTTATTCTAAATTAACAAGAAGGAAATGTCATTGGTAATCGAAGTATAGCATACAATAATACAACTAGTTTTAATAAAAGAATTTTGCAGAATTTTTGGCATAAAATGATTGGCCACTTAAAATAACTGTTAAAAATATTAGAACTAAATGCCTGACTATCTCTAAATGTCATTTGCAATAATTATATGAAAAACAAAAATTGATTTTAATTAATCCTGGGGCCAATTTACCTAAAAAAGCAAAAAATTGAAAAATCCATCAATAATTAATTAATTTTAACATGTTATGATGAATGTGAGTGAATTTGGGAGAGGGAAGTGATTAGTTGTAAAAGATAATCCCAAAATTGTGAAAATGAGTCATTATTTCTACAAGCTTCAATGACAGGAAAGAGATAAAAATGGATTATAATAGTGTGAAGATTTTAAATGAATTGGTTTCTATATAATTTTTATATATAAAATAATAAAACAGACATTCTGTAATTAATACAATTATTCTTATGTGAGTCCTGACAAGTGAAAAATTGCAAAACTTCGAATAAGCATATAAATAAATAATAAATATACTTGCATACAGGGTGCAATGGGTAAATTGTTGTAATTTTATATTTTTAATTTCGCACATGCATGTTTTTGATTTTGTTGACTGCACAGTATAGTAGGGTCAGTTGGGCACAGTCTGAAAAAAAAGCACTATGACGGAATTCACTCCGCCAGAAATTTGGAAACAGCATGCTTTACTGTTGGCATTCGTGCCGGAAGCTTCAATACGAGCATTTCAAAGTGTTTGGGTGTCAATTTGAGCACAGTACAGAGGATTCAGAAAGAGTTGGTAGAGTCTAATTGTGATTATGAAGGTATTGCAGATTGGGAAACTAATTCTGATCATTCTGATAAGAAAAGAACTCCTGAATTTGTGAGTGAGGTCCTCAGACTCAACAAGGCGACCTACATCAACAGCCTTGAGGAGGTAGTGCTGCCCTGGAAGACCCTATGTCTGACAACAGGACTCTGCACCATTCCATTCAAATAGGACAACCCAGTCATGGCTGTAAGACAATTTCTGAAACCACATGACCTCTTACATCTGGCCACCTAACTCCCCAGACGACAACTCCTTGATTATTATGTGTGGGGGGGCAGTTGAGCGAGAGATCAACAAAACTCCTTGTAACACCAAAGATGAACTAAAGCCAAGGATTATGGCAGCATTCACCAACTTAAACAAGGAGACTACTCAAGAATTGTAGGAGATTCCAAAGTCGTCTGGAGGCCATGGCTGAAGTCAATGGCGATTTTATTGAATAAATTTATTCTTTAGTATTTCAAAATAATTTTATGTAACTTTGGTAAATATATCTGTTAAAATGAGATGTCAGTGTTATTTTTATTTTGTGTAAAAATATATATATATATATATATATATATATGCAAATTTTATTAAAATGATTGACAAGGTGCTGTGGTTAAGTTTTTATATAATTTTCATATGTTATAATTTTTTCTTTTCAGGACATAAATTTTATAAAAACTCAATAATATCAACTTATGAACATGGTTGTGTTTGAAAAATAAAAACATTCCTATAACTCTAGATACGTACATAAAACAATCCATATATTCAGTTAAAAGTAAAATAAAATTCATCCTTGATAATGGCTAAAAGTATAGTACCTTGTCAGTTGCTTTTAATGAAACTTGTATAAAAGAGCCATCCTGGGTATGACAATAGACTACATCTGTGTCCTGGGTAAGATGATAAACTACATCCAGCAGCAAGTCCTCTGATCAGGAGGTTTTGAGGAGTGTGGAACCACCTCTTAATTGCTGGTGTTCCCAGGTCCACCCTGACCCGGGGTGGTAGCACCTGTTAGGATCCCAGTTATGGGCAAATAGTTAACCACAAAACTTGGGTAAAAACACTATGAAAGTGTAAAAACGAGTTTTAATACCAGAAATACTTTATAAAATAAAATTATTTCCAGCAATAAATTTTTGAAGAAAAAAAAAACTATTACCAGTAATACATTTTTGAAAAAAAAATATTACCAACAATATGTTTTTAAAAAACAAATATTACTAGCAATACATTTTTGAAAAAAAATATTACCAGCAATACATTTTTGAAGGAAGAATATTACCAGAAATTAAATAACCCATTGAAGTTGATATATAAAACAAACCAAACCAAACCAATTGTATAAAAGAGGGATTACTGCCCAACATTATATATATATATATATATATATATATATATATATATATATATATATATAAAGGGTGTTTCATCAAGACAGATTATATACAATGGTGTTTCATTAAGATGGATCAAAGTCAGCATTAAATAAATCAGTGTTATTGAAGAAAATTTATTTATTTATTTGTTGAATCATGTTATTTAAGTCATGGCAATTATGTGTGAAAAATAACATCACCCAAATGTCTGCCAAATCTGAAAGAAAAAAAGAAAAAATCATTAGACACTTAAACTTAATTCACATTTAAAGTCAGTCCAAGTTATTGGAACATATATACATACATAGACAACAAGGTGGACTTAGGAATCAGCACAGTACAATGACCGTCTGTTTCTTGCCTCATTATGATCTTCAGACCAATCTATAAAATGTATCTGATATTAAGCACTTATATCCTACAAATGTACCAATTTGAAACAATATATATATATATATATATATATATATATATAGGATTAATACAAAGATGAAATTTGACACTTAGCTGATTGATGATAGATACATATAGGTGTGCATACATATGCAGATGTGCACACACACACACACACTCATACACATACACACATGCACATATATAAAAATGTAGGTAATCCATACTATTATGCGATAGTGTTTGATTTTTTTCTTTCCTTCTCTCCTCTCCTTCTATTTTTGTCTTTTTTCTCTTTAATCAATTACTAATAGATTAGCAAATATTAGTGGTTGGGACTTGCTGTCTGTTAATTTTTGCATCCTTTATATAAGACTAAATTGGATCCAGTGAAAGCTAGGCACAGTGAAAACTGATTGGCCAGAATATATATCATGCCAAGCTTTGATTGGCTTGTGTCATGGTATACTTAGTTTTAAAGTATGAATACTATTTTATTTACAGGTTTGTTCCTTAGCCTTGTGGAAATTTCTTTTATGCACCCCCCCACGCGCACATATGCGCATACCCACTTTTCTGTCAATTTATGTGTGGGTACATGCATGTGTGTGCTGAGGTCCCCTACACACGAGAGATTATTGTCATCTACAGCTTAAGAAAGAAGAAAAATATATTCTAAATACCAATAGCTGAAGGCAATGACAGATGTTCATTTATGAACACCTCTCTGAGTTATATTAATTTATAATTCAAACAATAGAAATGAAGATATCTTTTGTTTGCTTGGCACAATCATGGGATAATAGCTTAATGATTTAGTATGAAATTGAAATACTATGAGAATTACTAATAAGAATGATGAGATTTTTAGCAGCCGGTGTCACATTAGCATTGTTGACTGTAAATCACCAAAATATTACAGTTATATTTGAAAATGTTTCAAATTCTTTTATTAATAATTCAAGAAAAAAAATCGATAATATTTTTATTCACTAGGCAATTTGTCATAGATTAATTATTTGCAAAGTATGTTATATATGCACATGCATATATATATATATATATATATATATATATATATATATACAGTGTAACCTGGATATAAGAGAGTTGTCGGGACCGGAGAAGAAGTCTCTTATATCCGGGTTTCTCTTATATCTGGGTTTGGTCTATTATCCATACATTAACACAGGCTCTAATTTAGGACCAGAGTAAATCTCTCTTATATCCGGGTTTCTCTTATATCCGGGTCTCTTATATCCGGGTTACACTGTATATTGATGTGAGTCACTGATATTGAGCACTTTCCAGTAAGTACCATGCATATATAATATATAAATAATATATATAAAAAATTGCATATATATATATATATATTTTAAGACATTTTTATGTTTATACATTCTTTTTATAGATACAAATATTTAAGTAAATACTCTGTTTATAATAAACAGTATTAATAACTAACATTTACTGACCTGAATGTTCGAGAAATTTTCATAGAAAGTATTTGTCCTCGAACAGGAATCAAACCTGTATCCTATACGGAACCGTCATATATCCTGACGTGCCTTAACCAATTGAGCCACTGAGGATCGTTCGGTTAGCAAGGTCAATTTTACTGCTTTTTAAAACTACAATCTTCCATAATAAGAAGAAAGAAAGATAGGAAAGATAGAAGAGGCAATAATGCTCTCATGCATTTAATGTCTGCTTCAATGAAATGAAAAACCTTGTCAGTTTTTTTAATCTTTTCATTTACTCACTTACCTTAATGACCCGCATTACTTATGATTGTTACTGCAATGTTTTATTAAAGTTGTTAAGCTCAAATATTAAATAGTAATGCAATAGGGGAATTTCCATGTGTATTTTATAATCATTGAATTCACAAGGAGCATATTCATTCATTAAATTAAGAATTATCATTCATCAGAAAATTCACATAGGAATACTGTGAAATTTTCACAGGTACTGCTTGTGATAGTAATTACAAAGACCATTGTGCATTGCTCCAGTTAATAAATTAATGATTTGAAAATAAATATTTAACATTTTTCAGTCAATGGGTGATGTTCCCACTAACAATAAAAAATATGCTTCTTGATCCCTTTGAAGGATATTTAAGCAAAGTTTCTAGCCCAGACAAGGCAATAGGGAACTACAACAACAGATGGCAACAGGTCACAATGCTGAACTTAAAAGAAATTCTTTTACTCATTCATCCATTTTCCTCACCAAGCTATGTGGACACTTACACTTTTCTTCTCATTTTCTCTCTTGCCACTTCTTTCTCACACATACACACAAAGGAATCACATTTCTTTTCATACTGAAAAACAACAACAAACAAAGACTATAAGAACTTTAACACTCATATATGCTAAGAAAAGTTTAGTTGTAAAAACCCCAAAATAAAACTATTTTATATTTTTATATTTAAACACATTTTTACCTTTTTCTTTGTTGTGAGTTGATTTAAATCTGCAACAAAACTACTGATCACATCAGATTATGCATTCTTTTCCAGAAACAGTAAGGGAGGTCTACTTAGATAAGTTGCAGTATAAACCAGATGTTGAATCTGTAGGTTTTGAAAAAACACACATGTGCCTGAGTAAGTGTCTGCGAGAGAAATTACCTAGCCACCTGAGTAGACTTCATAGTCACCCAAGACTGACAAATACTACTATTCATTTTGAGACCTTTAAAAACTTGTAGATTTTATAGAAGCTTTAGTTTCTAAGCTGTCAGAACATAAATTTTGAAAGTTTAAATAGTTTTTTTGCATTGATTTATTTAATCTATTTTTCTCATATTGGTTGTTATAGACATGATAACAAACAAAATATTTTTGTCTATCATTAAATGTCAATTTGATTGTTACGAGTTCTCACCAATGGGCTGTCAAATTATCCCCAAGAGGCTCTTAAGACATCTGTAAATATTTCCTGTCAAAATCATCTCTACAGGAAATATCTTTGAGATGATTTTTGCATCATTTTATCCATCTGATGTCATTTCTTTCTTATACTGTTCTTTGCTAAACCAGATTATATGGATTTCTGCTACTAAGGAATGAACTCAGAGCCCCTCCACAAGCAATCCTACCTGTGGAAAAATATTTTTAAAGCATCTTCAAATTCCAATTAGTTAACAAAAACACAGAAATTTTTCTTCCAACCTTTTAACACATAGATTTTTGCCAGTGTGAAAAATTCAAAACAAATATTTATTGCTGAAAGGTAAGTGCAGGTAGTATAATGGTTATTGGTGCAGAAAGTGGAATTGTTGATCTGAGTTTAGGTTCCACTCCAGTCTGTTATGCTTACATTGCACCAATGTCCTTGTGAAAAGCATAAATTCATCTCTTTTCCCTCCACTATGGGTTAAACATCAGAGTAGACTGAGCTCTCTAGTCTTGGGTGGAAGTCACTCTAAGAGACAAAAAATCTGAATTCAAAACCATGGAGAAGGCAACACTTCACCGTCTTTCTCAAGAAATCATGGTAATTCACAGATAATAAAGAAAAAGAATTTGTGGAAAGCCATGATTGCCTGGAGGAACATGGCATTACAAAAAAGAAAGAAAGAAAAATTACTGATAGACCCTAGTAATCTCTTCTTCCCTTTCTTGTTAAAACAAATTAAAAATAAATGTTTAAAGCAGAAGGCAATGAGTTAATCACATGATCAAAAATACCCACTGTACAAACATCACATGCTGCGCAGAATAATATATGACAAACGAAAAATAATGAATGAAAGCTGTTCCTCCTCCTCCTCTACCTCCACTCTTCATCTTCTCCACTCTTTCCTCTCCACCTCCACTTTTTCTTCTTCTCCTACTCTCTAACTTAGCTTAAACAGATTTTGCTAATTTGTAGTTCAACAAGCTAGCAAATATTGTTGACTCGAAAGTGTTATCATACTTTATATTTCATATAGCTTTAACAAATAAACATTTATATTTCAATAATTATTTATTTTATATACTGATAAAGCATGAATTAATTTAAAAAGTTGGGTATAATATATATACACATATATATATGTGTGTGGGGGGGTTAAAAATTCAAATATAGCTAAAAATATAGCTGTAAAAAGACAATATGTGTAAAGACAAAAGGAAAATTTATCTTAGCTGATGAGCTTCATCCTTTGATGGACTTCATCAAGACAAATGTAAGGACTTTATATATATATATATATATATATACATATATATATATATATATATATATATATATATATATATATATATATATATATATATATATATAATAATGATAATAATAATAATAATTCTGAAGTAGGTATATATAAAATTAATAACTATTCCTTACAATATATTGGGGAAACCTGCAGAAATTTAAAACCATATTTATGAGCAGCAAAAGGATTTCATACTTAACAATTTATGAAATGCATTGGTCATAGACAGAAATAAGTTCAACCATAACTTTGATCTAAAGAATTCTACATTTAATAAAAGAGAAAATAACTTACTTAAACAGAAAGTTCTTGTGGGTGCTGCTATGGAATCTTGCCAAAATGTAAATCTGTACTCTGGATATTAATATCTGAATTTTACATGCATACACACACACACACATATATATATATATATATATATATATATATAGCATTTTATAAATTGTTAAGAATTGTTAAAATTCAAGATATATTTGTTTCATTTTTTATTGTAATTTTTTCAATTTTCAAATAAAATGTACATCAGGATCAAACTTGTGAATAAACTGTCCAAAATTCCTGTTTTGCTTAGTTGTATACAAGTACTTTTGACTGTCTCAGTCATTATCAAGAACTGGGTATTATCAGTGTGATAGACAAGATTTTATTGATTACATCCTGTCATTCTTGGGGAGCAATAGGTTTTGAATTAGTCCACAGTGGCAATGTGCAAAATTGTTGAATGGAGCTAGACTTCATGTATCATATATATATATATATATATATATATATATATATATATATATATATATATATATATATATATATATATACACTATGGGCCAAAAGTTTGGAGCCACTCTCTGAATTTTTTTGTATACATTTGAGGCTGTGGACTCTAAGTTATAATTGTTTTTATTTATGGATGGTTGTTTTTATTATATGAGTATTGCTTCAAGGATCATAAATCTGATTTTATTATTTGATTTTGCTAGTATTTTGGTATTGTGAGTAGGTGTCTAATGTTACTATAAGGCTTATGCTGCTTATTAATGTGTTGTCTGATGGCATCTGATAAGTGGCAGTTGAGTCTCCTCAAGAATATTGTATATCCTATGTAAGACATTTTGTGCCTTTTATTTACAAAGAAACATTCTCCAAGAAGTAGACAAGTATATTCATACACAACATTGGTCTTACATAGGGGGTTGGAAGTTTGGGATATACATACATATATATATATATATATATATATATATATATATATATATATATATATATTGATAATATTAGTGGTCAATATATATATATATATATATATATATATATATAGATATATATATATATAGATATATATTCATATACATAATTTCCCAAGAGGATATAATCCAGGTAGAACACAATGTCCAGGACAGAGTAAGAAAATAATATAAAAGGCTCAAACACTAATATTCCATGGTTATAATTTATTATATTGGAATCATAATCACAATCCAATTCATCAGACCTACAAATTCAAAAATTGCCTTTTGAATTTGTAGGTCTGATGAACTGGATCATGATTACAATTCCAATGTAATAAATTATAACCATGGAATATTAGTGTTTGAGCTTTTACATTATATACATACATACATATATATATATATATATATATATATATATATATATAATTCCTTGTAGCAATAAATGTTTAAAAATGAGTAAGTACCTGATTTTAATTGACAGGCAATGAATTAACTGTGCAAAATTCACTGTTAAAAAAAACAGGTGCATTAAACTGATGCCAAGAGGATGTGGACTAAAATATTTTTACTCATAACATAATCATTATATAAGGGGATTGCTTTTAAATCACAATCATTATCTTTATAAATAAAACTGCAGCTTTTACAAAAGTTCACTGCCCTTGGATTCTTGATTAAAATATAAAACTCTTGGAATAATTTGCATTGGTTTTATTTTCAGTATCATGTAATATTAAAGTGGATCAAAAGTATTTTCATTTTTTTCAGAGACTCTTACGTCCTAGGTATGATGATAAACTACATCCGGCAGCAAGGTCTCTTAATTGCTGTTGTTCCTAAGTCCACCCTGACCCAGGGTAATATCACCTGTTAGGGTCCTAGCTATGGGCAAATAGTTAATGCCCAAATTAGGATCAAAATACTATGAAAGTATAAAAATGTTTATAGTAAAAATACCAGTAATACATTTTCATAGTAAAAATATTACCAGAAATACATTTTTGTAACAAAAAAGAAAATTACCAGCAATAAATTTGTCAAAGAAATTACTGATGCTTCAAAGAAAATTAAATTTTGGCATTAAATGACCCATAAGGAGTTTATATTCCACTAAACTAACAAAACAACAAAACAGACCCTTGCTCCAAAGCTTATTTCATGTAAACATCTAAAGACAATTTAACTTCACTATATTATTAATATTATTACTATATTATATCAATATGAATGCTTTTCAAATGTAGCTTTTGTTTCAGCTATTGTAATAGTAGATACAAACATTGAGATTTTGGCAATTTTGAGGTAATTATTTTATACAATGTATCAGGACTGAAAAAGCTGCTTGTAAAATTTGCAAAGTAGAAGAAAATTAAAGAATATTTAACCATATCTCACAAAACTCATTTAAACATTTTAAGAATGATAATTTATTTTCTTAAATAAAGCCCAGAAATGGATTACCATTATTTGTTAATTTTAATGCATAAAACGCAAGATAGATAAAAACTTGTTCACCTGCAATTGAAAAGTTTCAGAAGAGCTATAGTAGAGTCATAGTCTTTAGATATGTACACGAATTAAGTTTTGTAGTAAACATCTATAAAAAGTGAAAATACTTTTGAGATATCCTAATATATAATAATAATATGGTGTAGTCATAGATAGTTTTTAGATATGTACATGAAGTAAACTTTGGAGTAAAGGGCTGTAAAAAATGACGATACTTTTGATACACTCTAATATACAATAATATTATTAATAACATGATGAAATCATGGCTAGTCTTTAGATGTCTACATGAAATAAACTTTGAAGTAAAGGGCTGTAAAAATCAGAAATATATTTGATATTTTTATTAAATCCCAAAATCTTGCCATTTCCATCTATTATTAAAATTATAATTTTATAAAATTTATATCTAACTAGCAGTACCTGTGAAAATTTTAAAGTTTTCCGAGTTGAATTTTCAGATGAATCATAATTCTTAAGTTAATAATTGAATAAGTCCTTGTGAGTTCTATGACTATAAAATACCTGTGGAAATTTCCCTGTTGCATTGTTAAATATTTGAGCTTCAAAACTTTAACAAAATATTACAATAAAAATCATAAGTATGAATGCAGGTTATTATTTAATAAAGTAAGTAATTGAAAAGTTTCAAAATTGATAAAGTTTTCCATTTCACTGAAGCAGACAGCAAATGTATGAGAGCATTATTGTCGCCACAATTTTCCCTTTCTTTTTTCTTTCTTTCTTTCTTTCTACTTATGTATTCTTCATTTTCTCTCTATCTCTAATCAAACAGCATCTCTGATATATCTTTTTCTTCAATCTTTCTTTATAACTAAAACAGAATGATCCATTATTTATCTGTGGCATTGGCAGAGTGTAATGCATATGCTCATTTACTAACTAACAAAGAAATAAGCAGACTTATAATATAATAGCTATTTGATTTAATCTGGTAAATTACTGAGTAAGAGGTACAGTTTATGCAGATATAGTGATTTTCCAAGCGTAGCTTAAATGTGGCACAAGGCCTAAAGTAGGAGGCACCCAGTGAGGATTGAACTCACTACTCAGTTGTACTTGTCTAATGAGACAAGCTTGCTAGCCATTACACTACCTCGAGGTGCCTCAGTTTATGCAAATATATGGGGAAGATGACAGTTAACCTTAGACTTGAACAGGTTAAGATTTTAGTAATGCTGCCCTGATCACTACAATCTTAACCTGTTCAAGTCTAGGGTTACAGTTATCTTCCACACATATCTCCATAAACTGTACCTCTTACTCTGTAAGCCTCTACCTCGAGTGGCTCTTCAGCTTTTTACAGGGCAATCATCATTGTAAAAAAATAAGAGATATATTTCAAATGATAAATGAGGTCAAAGCTTAAAGGATGGATCAGTGTGTTGGGTATTCATATAGTGTTTCACTTTTTTTACCAAAATTTGTATTCGAAGGAATAATTTTTTTTAGTTGGTCATAACACTTCAAAATAAACTCTGAAGCTGACTTCTTATAATTACTCAAGATTATTCTGTTTTGAAAGGCTCATGACAGATTTCTTAATATAATAAGATGAAGTGAATCCGGTACAAAGCAATTTTGACTCTGATCTCTAAATATTATTGATCATTCCCATGTTGATTATAGCAACCATTATTGCTTATCTTATGAAATAGATTAAATCTGTTTTCAAAACTTCCTTTTCTGATTCTTATTGATTTTTCTTGACCTTGAACTTTGAATGATAATTTATGTTACTTACATTCAGTTTCCTATGTGGGTTGATACTCTTCAGATAATGATATAGTAGAGAGGCATTTTCTTAGTTTACCACTATCATCTGGTTAGCATTATTGTTATTTTTAAAACCACCAAACATGAATCAACATTTATTCTTATTAAATCTTCCTTTATTATTAATCCTATATAAATGAGCCAGAGTTTATTTTAACTAAATCTCTCTTTATGATGGATCTTTTCTGTTTGGGTTATGTTAACCAAAAATACAAACTGTAGCTATGGGCCTTTTTCTGATCTTCTTGTAATGTACTGGCAGCTGGCACTTACATCGAAATGCATTGAATTTGGCTCAAAGATTCTAGATTCATCTGCTGTATTATCAATCCTTTCTTAAAAGTCTGGTGTATTCATTCTTAAATAGCACCATTCCTGGGTTACCAATACTACAGAGCTTTAAGAACAATTATCACAATTAGAAGTCATTAGTACTAAGTTAGTTAAACACAGCTCAATTTAAACATGGCAAGTTAAGCATGCAGCCCTTTTGAAGATATTATACAAACCACATAAACCTCAATGATTCAAATTTACTTTGAAAGATTTTTGTCAAATTTTAAACAATTAATTTAGACATCAAAACAAAGCTTGGGTTTAACTTTTAGGTAATTTCAATATGCTTTATTAAAGTTATTAGATTTATTATGAAATCTGTTATTGAGATTTATGTGATTTGCATAATAACTTCAGATGAGAAGTTACAAGAAAATTAAATCTGGACTTGTGTTGGCTAAAGAGATTCCAGTTGGCAATGCAATATGATATTCAAAATCAGTTGTAACATTGTTAACCTGCAACACCATCCATAGCTTTTGGTGAGGCTTAGCTCTCCTTTCTTTGAATGTAGTAGAATTTCACCTTTTCTCCAAACATCTGATACCTGGTGAGTGTATGCTTTGTTACACACTGCAAGCAATGCATCATCTCAGCAGCTGATTTTCCATACTTCTGCTGCAAAGTCATCCAGGCTTGCTGCTTTGTTGGTTTTTAATGATTTAATGGCATTCTTCAATTCTTCAATGGTGAGGTCATCTGTTCGTCTTGGCAGTTCATCAAACATTTTCAATGCAGGCTTATCATCTATGTTGGATGGCTAAGTTTTAAAAAAGTTCCTTTCATCGTTTCATGCACTCTTCCAAGTTCTTGGTTATAGAGGCGTAACATTAACAGCTGTGAAGATTTCTAAAAAGATGCTTCTAAATAAAATTCATATAATTGTCGACCCATTAAAATTAATTAGAATGGGTTTAGATAATGTCAATTCACTGTTGTATGGATACTAACATTGCATTGCCTAATTGAAATAGTAAAAGCCTTCCAGCACTATTGACATTTGTTGATTTTAGGAATCAGACTTGCAACTAAAGATGAGAGAAGTATTGGGTTTACCTCAAAAGAAACAAGAAATAGTTGATTTTACTTACTGCATGCTGGTGATTAAAAGAAGAATTTGACATGTTGTGGTTAAAATAGTGGATAGAAGTGAAGTTATTGTTTCCAACAGTAATGTTGATTGTAAAACAAAGGAGTAAATGGGATACAACAATATGAAATGCTCTCCACCTGATCAAGAAAGGATTAAAAAATAATTCAGCTGCAATCTTAAAGGGAGTCATACTGGCTCCATTTCTGTTCATCAATGCACTTGACTAGACAATAATATACTTGTAACTAAAGATAAGAAAAGTATTGGGTTTACTTTAAAAAAAACAAGAACTAGTTGATTTGAGGTGTCAAGATTTTACTTACTGCATGCTGATGATTAAGGGAGACATTTGACATTTTGTGATTTAAATATTGTTGTATCCTTAAAGATGGTTACAAACAGGCAAAGGTGGTATTTGAGTGAAAGGAACAGATGAAAGAAAGGGAGGTTTATTGTAAAAGAGAATACACTACTGAAAGACAGGGAATTGGTTAGCAAGCTAGTAATTCCCAAAGCAAGGTTATTTACCTTACCTCACCGTGAGTCAGGATGTGGCACAAGGCCATTTTTTAATGCGGGGCAAAACCGAGCCCGTAGACTCGAACAAAAATTCCCCATAGACTCCATAAAAAATGGGGTTGGGTAGCTGTCCACCCCAGACGAGACTCTACCCTTCGGCATAGCTTCACCTGGGTTCCTCCCTGCCTGAAGGCAGATAGTTCGACAAGAACAGCTGGAGACGAATCTCCAACTAATTGCCGAAGCAAGTCCGCCAGGTATATCCTATGCTTACTATATATATCTACTGATATAGTCAGTCCACAAATGCGATAGAGAGTGTGGGGCATTCTATTACAGCACCTCCTCCTGAGCTAATTTTCCCATGAGATTTTGCTCAATACCTCTTCTTTTTGGGGTCAGGACATAGTTGTTTGACTTTTTTCCTTTTCCTAGTACTTCTCCGTCTCACCAGCACAAAAAAGTAATGGATAGGAGTGAAGTCATAGTTTCAAACAGTAACGTTCATTGTAAAATAAATGTAATATATTTTTGGGGAACTAGACTGATCATCTAGATAAATGATTTTCTAAGTGTAGCTTAGACGTGGTACAAGGTTGAAGATTTGGAACATTACTCAGTTTTAATTAATCTAGCAAGATGGGCTTTCTAACCATTACACCACATCGAATTGCCACCTGATTCTAGGTAAATGGGGCACAACAATATGGAATGTTCTCCACCAGATCAAGAAGGGACTAAATACTCAAGGCTTATGGAATACCAACTAAAACAGTCTTGACTATCAATATGCTATACACAGATATTTTAGCATCATTTCCAGCTGGAAATACAGAATATTTTGAAATCTCAGCTGGAGTCTTAAAGGGAGTCACACTGGTCCCACTTCTGTTCTTCAGTGCCTTTGACTAGGCAAAGAGGCAATGAGACTTGCAACTAAATTGATTTGTTTATTATCTACAGCTTATCAAGACTCAAGACTTTGCAGATTATTTATAGCCAGAAAATATTTTTAGATTGTAAGAATTTATATATATATATATATATATATATATATATATATATATATATATATATATATATATATATAAATATGTGTATATATATATATATATATATATATATATATATATATATAAAGCTAACAGGACAAAATCCCATCAGACAAACTCACTGGACAAAATCTCAGCATCATGAATAAAAGTCTCATACATAAAAAGAAACAAATTTTACATTGAAAATTCAATGAACTATTAATTCAAATTTTAATGTCAAATTGAAACAATAATAATAATATCCAATATAGACACTTATATGTACAAGGAAGTTATTTCATGAATAAATTTTATTTAAGTCGTTAATTCGGTATACATTTGTATACAATCTCTGTGGTTTGTTTACATCTTGGTACAAACTTTAAAAAGCACCCTTCTTAAGGCTTTTCTTCACATAAAATCATGTCTTATTCGATACTAGGACTCCCTAACTATGAATTACATTGAATATATGACTGTAGCATTGTTAGAAAACATTTTTAGATGTTGGATTGATTTACGATTAATTTCTGTTACAGAGTAGATCCATAAACTCGTGAAGTACCCAACAGAAATAGATCTTTCTTGTATTCATACATATAAGTGTATATATTGGATATATATATATATATATATATATATATATATATATATATATATATATATTTATTAATGCCTCAATTTTGAAATTTTTTCCACTAAATTTTTGTCATGCATTCATATATAAAAGTGGAATATATAAAAAGAGAGAAGTAAAGTAAAATGGTAGAGATGAAAAAACTGGTAGCTTCTCTAAATCAATACACTTATACTTCTTATAGTTATGCAAACTGTAACTACATTTAATAAGATATATTAAATTTCTCTATATTAGACACATACATATACAAAGACTATTGTAAAAATGTAAATAAATTACAGTTTAAAATTTTACCACAATTATTGGCAATTTATTTACTCATGCTGCTATAAACTTGACCATGATATTTTATTCAAGGTTATTCTCCTTTTATAACATTAACATGAGTTTCATATTACAGTGCTGCTTTAACTGAAAAAAATCTGCTTAACTGGTAATTTTTTTTACATCTATTGTACAATGTAATAAGTTTAATCTTTGCATATACCATATCACTTGCAAGATTATTACAATAAAAAAGCACAGTTTTGTGGAATAAGTTGGTTGTTTAAAGATGCATAGATAAAACTACTTAGCATGCTTTGTTTCTTTGACATTTAAAAGGCATATTAATCACTTCTTTAGTTCAATGGCTGCTACTTGTTTTTTGTCTTTTTTAGAATGTCTATTTTCCTTCAAATACCTACATATATAATATATTTATATGGATACATATGTTGTTAAGTCATGGTTACTGCTATTTTATAAGGACAGTAAAACAAAATAATTCTTATTCTTTAGTACCTTACAGGGGGAGATAACAATTAGGGGGTTGAATTTTTTTTCAATATACAAGAAACAGAGGATCTTAATAAGGAGGGGAGTTATAAAAACGTTTAAAGCAGTGTTTTTCAACCTTTTCTTCAGTGTGGCCCATTTTTGGTGTAAAAAATATTTAAGCCTACACAAGCACAAATAGAAATTCCATGTAACAGAAAATACATTTTATTTACAAAAGCAAAATGAAGTAAAAAATATAAACCCTGACTAATGACTGCACTGCTCCAGGTATCTCCAGGCCCATTTAAAATATTTCTCAGGCCCAGTTTTGTGCCTAAGCACTCACCTTGAAAATCGCTCTTTTAAAGAGTAAAAAAGTATAAAATTAATAAAAGGTGTGCTGTTAATAAGCTTGTGTGGGTGAGAAAATTTCCTCACAAAAATAAATAACTAAATGTCCCCCATCCCCAACTTCTATTAAGCATCAAAGAGTGGACAATCCTTTTGATTCAAATCACATGACCTGCACAATAACACTTACATTAACAGTATATACCATGTTTATCTTAGTTTAACACCAGCCACTTATGTCTAGCATTTAGCAAGGTTAGAGCTCATGACAACAATAATGAACCACTAGGCTAGCTTGTTAACCATTACACCAGTACAAGGTACTCATTATAACAGGATGGTAACCCTACTTCAATGTTTTACTGTATAAGAATGCTTAATGATGATTTGAAGTAAGGAATGATTAAGATTAAACAGTGAAACAAAATCAGAGAAACTAATTGAAAAAAATAAAGGAAGAAATAAAAATAATAATTAGAAGCCATAAAATGAGTTTGGAGAAAGCGCCAAGAAGATTCAAACCTGAAATGAACCAAATAAAAATCATTAAGATTTAGTAAGACTAGGTCTTCCCCAACCTATCCAGTTGCTTCCAGAACAATATGACAAAGATTTATGGTCTTGTAAAATTTCACAAAATTTTGGCTATGTTTATATAAAGTACTTTTATGTTTATATAATGTATTTTTAGTCCCTAAATGTTTAAATTCAGAACAGAGATTTGGCTCAATTGCATTACAATGAGGCCCATCTGTTGTTGGATAGAGGCAGGTCATGATTATCTTATTGAGAAACATGCAATAAACCAATTCTAACAGTTCACAAATGTCCTTATATAAACAAGAAGAGTGAAAGACAGTTAAGGCGACAGACAAAATCAGCCAGAGAGAAGATGACAAGAAGATAGGCAAGGTCTGTTATAAGCCATCCTTTTTTTGGCTGCTACTGCTTCTGCTACTAACGAACACACAGATACAAGTCCAGATAAACAATGATACCAGCATATGGTTGCAAAGGAAAGAACAAACAAGGATTAAAATTTCAGCAGCCTGTATTGATCAATTTTCAGAATATATACATAATGCTCATTGCCAGTATATATAATTGTGTGAAAAGGTAGCATTTTTGATATGTGGTTCTTTAGTTGCCATTAGTAAGGAAAACAATTAGGCATAGTTGTTTTATTGGTAAGGCTAGGACTTGACGGATTTATTGGGTTGGTTGACTGAGGTTATGAGAATG